>LR812523.1:57216978-57304478 GCA_903798195.1 Danio kyathit | reverse complement strand
CTTTAAACTGTATAGAAGTGTCTTGAAAAATATCTAGTAAAATATAATTTACTGTCATCATGTCAAAGATAAAATAAATCAGTTATTAGAAATGAGTTATTAAAACTATCATGTTTAGAAATGTGTTGAAAAAACCTGCTCTTCGTTGAAGAGAAATTGGGGGATATATATATTAATTACCCAAAGAAACCATTTATTATTTATTTACTTGCTTGCTATAAACGTTGTCTTTTATCAAACTTTTTTAGGTTCCAACAAATTACAAACTATTTAAGCAGAAACAAACCTAAATGTCCATCACCCATTAACAAAGCAAAAGTAAAGACCCCGGTTATTTACAGCACCAGGTTTTTATAAGAACAATAAAAAGCGCAACCCCTATTTGGAATCTTTGTTTTATATGGACGCTATTGTTTTGACAGCTTTAGCTTATTTATGTGACGCTTACGCTTTGAATAATTTTATTTCAAACTTTAGATATCTCTCACGCCACGCAAATAGGACTTGATTAAACAATAAAGTCTTAAGAAGGCATTATCTGATTGCATTGTAGAAAATCAAATCCCACAGCTAATGATATCTTCAGCATACAGGCTTGACGCTTGTTCGCAGTATCTCTCTGTGCAGCTCCTCCGGCGGCTCCCTGCGCGCTGATAAAAATCTCCCAGCAGCCGGAGACTTTATATTATAATCATTAGTGATCCTTGCCCTCTCACCCGTACTGAAGAACAATCGCAGAGGAACATTAATCTGAGCTGGAAAAGGCCGTCCTTCTTTTCCCACATGGCTGTCGAGGTCGTGATTTTTATTTATTTATTTATTTTTCAATTGTGCTTAAATTCTGGATCATATATGGCTGAATGAACACACTAAAATATTATAAAATCAAGGCCTCGATTTCGGGACTTGTGACCACGGGGAACTAAATTATAACGTGTTTAATATAATTAGCCTACACTGTAAAAAAAAAAAAAAAAAAAATCCTAGAATTTTACAACAGGTTACAGTTAACTGTTTTTTTTTTTTTTTTGTGAAATTAAGGCAGGCATCATGATTACAGCAATGTACTATAAAAAAGGGATATAGCTTTTGAATGTTATATAAATTCAAACATTCTTTATTTTATTCAACATTATACACATGAACTTTTATGCTAACACAGGCACTTTTTTATATTTTAAAATATATATCCAGATTTATTGTTGTTATTATTAACTACCTCACAGTCATTTACTGTGAATTTACATACAGTACCCTACAGTAAAAGTAATGCAATTATTAGCCAGTAATTTACTGTAAACTTATGGTCGAATATTTTACAGTGTATAGACTTTATTTTGTAAGTTGAATTAGGCCTACATATTAAATTTATTTTTGTTTGACAACATCCCAAACATTTGATTATTTCCGGCTAATACTAAGTAAAATGGAAAATTGAAAAAGCATTTTCATATTTTTAATTATTATAGTCAATAGCATATATTTATAAATATAAAGGCTTATTACAGTTTATATGGTTCAAATGGCCTAGAGAAGAATGGCTAAAGTTTATAAGCTTCAAGCAGTCAGTTGCCTGAAGTCCATTTTGTCTTTCTTTACACAAAAACTTTTATTCGGAAAGTGTATTATATTGATTTTTAACTACTAAATTAGTCAGGTATATCAGCAATTAATTAGACAAATGTTTTATCAAAAAAGAAAAATAGAAACATTATACATTATACAATGTTTTACAGTTTTTCCACTGGAATCTAAAATGTAATTAGTCACCACTTACGTTTGTTTTAAAAATACTCAATAAAGTGTTGCTTCCGAATTGACTGTAGGCAGCAGAAATTGCAGGGAAAAGTGTTTTCACCTAAATTACTCCAATCTGATTGGTTCTGTTCCAATATGACGTCACGTGCCATGGAATAAGGTCTCTCGGCAGCATCCAAGCGCATGCCAGCGACAGAAGCAGAGCGAGGTACCAACTGGACATTACGCACAAATGACAAGGGATCTATGTGATTTGCTTTGAGTCCATTGATTTATAATATAGGCCTATTTTTAAAACAAAAAGTGTTTATGTTCAAGCGTTTGGAGATCCTGCGCGCGCTGTATAATATAATAAATCATTCCACGCGAGATTGAAATAATACCCTATACTAAAGTTGTTGTTTTTTTTATCCATCTTAATCATAAACCATCATCTTTTTTAATCGTCTAAACAGGAGCCGACACTTGTCCGCTTGAGTGCTGTCGTCTACAAACTAAATTTGGGATGCTGTATTATATTCAATGCCTGCCTTTTTGATGACTTTTTGTTTACTTGGAACAAGGACCACGTAGCGTTCTCTAACTTTTGGCACAAGTCATCCGATTTTTGCTTCTCACCAAGGACTGGAGTCTCAAAATATGGTCCACTGTGCTGGATGCGAGAGGCCTATTCTGGACAGATTTCTGCTGAGCGTCTTGGACAGAGCCTGGCATGCAAAATGCGTGCAATGCTGTGACTGTAAATGCAGTTTAACTGATAGATGTTTTTCCAGAGAAGGACGGTTATACTGCAAAAACGACTTTTTCAGGTGAGCCTTTCAATCGAAATAAGCATTAAGGGACACCTTAGCTCATGTACTGCTGCTCCATTGTCCTTTCTGTGTTAAAATACTAAAACTAGGACTAAACTAGAATTGACAAAGATTTTACCCCATCAACTAACATTAATAAACAAGTATTAAAATATTAAAACATAATAATGATATATTTGTAATATTAAAAATGCAAACACCAATAATATAGCATGATATAATAAATGCACAATAATATAAATTCTACAAACCTGAAATACGCATTGCATTAACTAAACCATGAATACTTGTTACGTGACAGCCTAAAACAGTTTTCTTTGTTTACAAGGTATGAGTGTCAGACAGGCAGGGGACGAGATTTACACCTGACTGATGTGTGCCCTGCCTCGCCTCAATCTTTTCGCAGCACACGCGTTTGTTTGCAAAAGCTCGAGCAAAGATGCGATAAGTGGATTTGAATAATGAATGAGCTCAAGAGCAAAGTCACAGACATCCAGCACGCATTTGATAACCATTTCGCTGAACTGCATTTACATGCACGCGCAGGGACAAAAGAATGTATATTGTCGCTTGCGAAGTTTGGAAGAGGATATTCTGTTAATACATTCTGTCAAAGTCACGCGCAACAAAAGAACAGCCATAGCAATTTAAAGTGATTCTGTGTAGTTCTTTATGCGTCTTTGCGGGTGGATAATGCGTTTATTTTGATCATTAAAATGCTACATTTAAAAAGGCTGTAAAACACAACAGTAAAGCATGGCAATTAAATTATTTTAAATATATTAATGATTATTTAAAAAACATGTCTAATTTGTAAAATAATGTACAATGTTTAGAAAAGGCCTACATAAATAGGTATTGTAAAATAACAAATCAGCATTCGTTCATTTATCATTATTCAATTCATATATATATGTATGTATTCTACACGAACCAACACATTTCTTTGAAATTTATTCTAACAGTTGTTATAAACTAACCAGCTTTAATCGTTGGAAGGTGTTTAATTAATGTATTGTTTATTGCAATATTTAAGTGTTTTGTGCTCTACACTCTTAAAAACAAAGGTTACAAATGGAGGATTTTGCATTTATGCCATGAAGAACCATTTTTGATATTTTGACCTTTTTTACCAGTTCTTAAAATAACCCTTTTCCTTAATGTGAAGTACATTATTTAAAAGAAAACTCCATTGGATGTTAAAGTTTCTTCGTGGAATATGTATGTTATATTTATCATAATAACTGAAGAGCCCGAATTAGGTTTATAGCCATCATAAGATTTTCATTTTTACTCCTGTGTTATTTTCACAATATTTTACAGCATTATAAAGATTTTAATAGTTCGAATTGCCTTGTGTAGTAATATTATAACATTTAATGACATAACATGTGCAGGTAAAGGGACCAAATTGGGTGCTACCACCGTTACCATTGGCTCTGGCAATCACAACCTATATTTATATGCATATAATACAAGTGTTTTGACATTATGAATTAATTGAGCTATTTTTGAAGTGGAAACGGACATGATAATACGTCCTTTCATGAAAAAAATGATCATCAATTTTCTTGTTTAAATTTTCGTAACCCTTCAGTTTGTGTTCTCTGGCGTGTTTGATACTTCCATTTACTTTCTATGACGATAATATTATCTCAATGACTATAATTATCTCAATGTTTTTTTTTACGGCAGACGTTATGGGACTAAATGTGGAGGCTGCGCGCAGGGAATCTCGCCCAGTGATCTTGTTCGGAAAGCGCGAAGCAAAGTCTTTCACTTGAACTGTTTTACCTGCATCATGTGCAATAAACAGCTTTCCACCGGCGAAGAACTGTACATCCTAGATGAATATAAATTTGTCTGCAAGGAGGATTACTTGAATAACAGCAATGGAAAAGACACAAACCTTCTGTCAAGTAAGTCGGTGATTTTGGGCCTTGTGGGCCTACATGAGATAAAATATTTACGTTAGACACATTGAGGATAAAATCAAGAGCATTCGTTTTCCCATCTCAGTGTCGGTTAAGTGCAGACAATAGGCTACTATTTATGAAAATATATGACACTATTTATTAAAATGTATTAGTGATACAAAATGCGCTGTCTGTGTATAATGGCATTGCATTTTTACGCAGGCTAATTTCTGCATGATATTTAGGTGGCCTACATAACACAGCTTCTAAATGTTTTGTTAATATGCTTTTTACAGTCACCACATGTAGTGACCCGAGCTTATCTCCAGAGTCTCAGGACCCACAGGATGATTATAAAGACTCTGAGACTGGACCCATGTCAGACAAGGAGACCTGCAACAATGAAAACGACGAACAGAATCTGGGTGGCAAACGTCGCGGACCTCGAACTACAATCAAAGCTAAGCAGCTGGAAACACTGAAAGCTGCTTTCGCCGCCACCCCCAAACCCACCAGACACATACGAGAGCAGCTGGCGCAGGAGACCGGCCTCAATATGCGCGTAATTCAGGCAAGTGGGCTTATTACAAACAAAAAAAGCAATATACAGAAATAGTAGGCACGCACGTTGTGACTCTGAATAATTGCTGTAATGATCAATGCGACTTGAATTAGACTATACAATTATTTTCCATGTAAAGAAAAAATATATATATATAAAAAAAAACATTCATTTATATGAATGCGCATCATTACGCACGTCATATCATGAAGACACCATCAATTAATATTTTCTTATATAATTATATAACCTTTTAATCTATTAATCTAATAATAAGTTGAATAAACAGCCTTCAAGTAGACCAAAAGTGCTACAATAAATTACCTTAACTTACTTTCCAATTGCCTTAATTCATAGAAAAATGATTTCATCTCTGTGTGTGGTCAGTTTTTTTTATTCAATCAGATTTTACAGTGGTCTAATGTCAGTATTTTTAGTGGCATATGAACAACTTAGGTAAACAAGTAGCATAAATAAGTCATAATTATATTATATATTATATAGCCTAACAAGTTAAAATATATCTGAAAGATATGTATTAATGACATTTGGCTACATAAAAAATAAGACTCTAGTTATAGTTCACTATTTTAATAGGTGTGCATGCAATTTTACGGTAAAATAAAAAGATTTTTAGAGAATAGGCTAGTACTGGCCAAATAGGTTTTAAGGACTATTAACCGTGGGCATCTTCTCTGCACGCTGTTAATTGACAACGTTAGCTACTCTAATAATACTTGAGTGGTTTATTAAGGTGAAAATTAATGTCCCATTTCCTTTTGTGCGCTTGATGTGTCGTGCAGGTGTGGTTTCAGAATCGGCGCTCTAAAGAGAGGCGCATGAAGCAGCTGAGCGCGCTGGGCGCCAGGAGACACATGTTCTTCCGCAGCCCGAGGAGAATGAGAGCGCTGGGCGACCGAATGGAACCAGGAGAGCTCATGGCCAACGGACATTTCTCTTTTTATGGCGGTCAGTTAATATTCATGAATATTAATTAGTAACAAAATGCGTCAAACCTGGTAACAGACATCACGTTGGTGAAATCCGTTTGCAGCAGGAAACGTATCCTAGGCCTACACAAGCTTCAATGCTTAACAAAATCTACAATTTATTTCAATCTAAATAAATAAATGAATGCATAAGCTCATATGTGCTCCACAAAACACATAAACATTACATTATAAATGTAAATTATTTATTATTATTAACACTGTAAAAATGCTGGTTTCCACACAATTAATTTGTGTTGGGACAACATAAAGGAATTTAATTATAGCTTATTAGTTTTTACAAAATTAAGTGGATTGAATAAAACAATTTTCCAAGGGTTGTAGCTGCAGGGCATCCTCTGCGTAAAACCGGAATAGTTGGCGGTTCATTCCGCTGTGGTTACCTCTGATAAATCAGAGACTATAAGGAAAATTACATAATTACATTGTAGGAAATAAAACTGAAGAATTGTGTTGTTTCAGCTCATTTTATATAAGTAGTTTGAACTCTCTGGGTGCATATAATTATCACTATATCATGTAAGTATAATCATATATTGAGTATCACTCATTTAATTTACGCATTTTTATGTATTCACTGTAAAAAAAAAAATCCAGATTATAATGTTACTGCATTTTTCACAGTAAATTACATTAGTACTTTACAGGATTTAACTGTAAATATTCACAGTAATGTGTTGTATTCAGAAGTTTATAGTAAAATTAATAAAATTAGCATGATTACAGCAAAACACTGTAAAAAGGGCTATATCTTTTGCATGTTATTTATAGGAATTCAAACTCTTTTTATTTCATTCAACATAAACAATAATACAAATGAACTTTTATGCTAGTATTGACACTTTTTGGATATTTAGAAATAACAATGTTATTGCAGCCCCAAAAACAATTTGGTTACATCTTCGAAAATAACTCCTGTTTTGAAATGACATGAATGTCATAGTAAATTTTCTTTTTTGGGTCTTTATTTTAGTTTATAAGGTTATTATGGAAAGATGAAATAATTTTTAATAAACATAACTTTGTGCTTAGCCAAAAACATCATAAACTGGAACAAAAGCAATTGATTCATAAACCCAAAACACTGTTAAACACCCAAAATGATTTCAAAGTCAGGGTAAATGTCAGAATAGCTGAGGAAAGCCTACTTCACAGTAAAATATAGTTAATTCTACAAGATATTACTGTGAAATCACAGCAATGGACTTTACTATCTACTGTGAAGTTACACCATATTGCTGTAATTTCACAGTAATTTAATGTAACAAAATCACAGTAAATTAATGTGAACTAGTTAACAATAATTTGTTGTGAATTTACATACAGTATTTTACTGTGAAAGTAATGCAATTATTAGCCAGTAATTCACTGTGATTTTAAGGTCAGTTTTTTTACAGTGTATTTTATGTATATATTTGCCTCAAATAACTAAATGTGATTTTATATACATAGAAAGCATTTTAAAAGCAAGCAGGTCTATATTTGTGTAAAAAAAAAGAGAGAGAGAGTCAAATATGGGTGAATAATATTATTCAGAATAACATATATTCATGGAAAATTTAGACAACATACTTTTTGTAACCTGCACTTAAAATATATAAAAGAATAGTTGATGATACAAAATAGTATTTTATTTCATTGAATGAAATGTATTTACCTTAGCAGTTTGAAGAATAATGGCAAAGAATGATGTCAAATTTAATGAAAATGTAAAAATTACTGTGAAGCAGCTCGGCTATTCATTTTGACATTTACCCTGGGTTCGAAATCATTTTGGCTGTTTAACAGTGTTTGGTTTTATGAATAAATTATTTTTGTTCCAGTTTATGATGTTTTTTGGCTAAGCACAAGGTTATATTCATTAAAAATTGTTTCATGTTTCCTAAATACAGTAAAGGAGCAGTGCACCCAAAAATTAACATTTACTATGACATTCATGTCGTTTCAAAACAGGATGAGTTGTTTTTGAAGATGTAACCTAATTGTTTTTGGGGCTGCAATAACATTCTGTTATTTCTAAATATCAAAAAAGTGCCAATACTAGCATAAAATTTCATTTGTATTAATGTCTATGTTGAATGAAATAAAAATAGTTTGAATTCCTATAACTAGCATGCAAAAGCTAAAGCCCTTTTTACAGTAATTTTGCTGTAATCATGCTACCTGCATTAATTTAACAATATAATTATGAATACAACACATTACTGTGAAATTTTACGATTAAAACCTGTAAAGTGATAACGTAATTTACTGTGAAAAATTACAGTAACATGTTGTGAAAATCTGGACATTTTTTACAGTGCATAGTGATTCTTGAATAAAGACTTTTAATATGCCAACGTGTTTCTTGTTCTAAATACTTTAAAGATTTAGTTTTTGTTATATTGTTACGCAATGCCATTTTAGTTGGTGACTTTTGCTCAGAAATTAAATAAATGCAGGAAACATTCTAATGTACAAAATAACTAAAGCTCTGTTAAGCAGACCTACTCATGTTTAGTATTTACTTTTCATCCATTCTGCTAAACAAATTCAAGGCAATCATATTGACAATTTATAAATTGTGTGTAAGTCCATTGGGAAGTCTTATCCTATTTAATAACCATTTGATGACCACTTTCTATCCTATACAGACTATCAAAGTGAATACTATGGCCCGGGGTCAAACTACGACTACTTCCCTCAGGGTCCACCATCGTCCCAAGCCCAGACTCCAGGTGATCTAGGATTCATGCCCTCCTCTGGCCCAGCTGGAACGCCTCTAGGGAGCATGGACCACCATCACGGAGTACACCACCCCTCCAATGACACACAATGCTTCAGTGAGATGATATCACATCACCCAGGGGACTCTCCCAGCCCAGAGCCCAGTGCACCCGCCTCCATCCACAGCATCTCCACTGACATGTGTGACTCCACTCCACCCTTCACATCCCTGAACCCGCTCAGTGCCAACGGATACAGCAATCAACTGTCCTCAGAGATGAACGAGGGGACCGTCTGGTAGCAAAAAAAGCAGACTTATTCAGGATAAAAAACATGTGGATATGTACTTTTCATCTGTGATTTTTTTATAGCAATGATATTTCTATCTAGTTAATTTATTGATATAACTGTCTATTTATTCGTTCATTTGGTTACTATTTATTTTTTTATTTATATATTTAAGCAGCATTTGTGTATTTTGAAAGTTGAATGTCAAATGTGGGTCTGCAGACCTTATAGCTGTGCTATAGACAACGACAGTTTAAGAAAAGCTGAAAAAGAATGTTTATATTTACAACACCTGGTGTGTATGTTCACATGTGTATCATAACCTGACCTCTTTGCCTTTCAAGGCTTTGCCATAATGACACTTGAAATCATCTCACACCAAAAGTTTTCTTTGCTCTCCACACTCTTAAAAATAAAGGTTCCAAAAGAGGTGCTTAGCAGCAATTACATAGATATAGTGTGATTAAACAAATAAATTAATAAGCTTTCTCAACTGTACTGAATCTCTTGTGGAATGTAAATGTTCAATTGATGTTATTTCACCCAAAAGTGAAAGTTTACACATTATTTACTCTCCCTCAAGTAGTTCTAGACCTTTATGAGTTGTTTTTTTATTTAATATTTATTTAATATTTTGAATAAAACTGAAAAGCTGTAACAATTGTCTTCCATAGTAGCAAAAACAAATACTATGGAAGTCAATGGATACCGTTTTTCACATTTCTTCATAATATCTTTAAAACAGGTTTGGAACAAGTCAATGATGAGTAAATGAAACTACTATTAAAAAATAGTTTATGGAACCATCAATGCCAATAAATAACGTTTATTTTTAAGAGTGCATACACTGTAAAACCCAAAAAGTTAAGGTAACTCAAACCATTTGAGGAAACCGATTGCAACAAGCCATTTAAGTTCAAAAACTAATCCTAATGAGTGCTGTGAACTTAATCCATTTGAGTAAACGAAAAAATTTGAGCACAGTAAAACCCCAATAAATGAAGAGAACTCAAACAAACTGAGTACTGTAAAACTCAATAAGTTAAGGCAACTCAAACCGTTTGAGAAAACCGATTGCGACAAACCATTTGAGTTAAAAACTAATCTATATGAGTACTGTGAACTTACTCCATTTAAGTTAAAGTAATGAAGTATTTAATTCAATGAAGTATTTTTAACTCATTACCTTCAACACTTAAAGAGTTCAAAACTCTTTTCAAATGAGTAGAATTAACTTTCAGTCAATTTTTATCAAAAATCACTCATTTCATTTGATAAAGTTGACCGTTGGGGTTTACAGTGTATGGGTGAGCCATATTTATAAGTTCCACCAAATCTCAGAGTGTTTGCCTTCAAAAGGGAAACTTAAAATTGTTGAGACAAACCCTTTTTTTGAAATATAACATGACTTGAATTATAAGACAAAGTCTACCTTGTAAAAATGATTTCATATGGTCAGTGGATGGAGATAAGTCAATTGTTTACGTATGTTTTCTTCAGGGGTTTAAATATCAACAATGACAAAAGACCATCTTGATACTGACATAAACTTTTTCTTCGAGCAAGGAACCAAACTTTTGTATTAATTCAATTTATATTTGAGTTGTGAGTTGCTGTACTAGTTTGTACGATATTGTGTTTGCACAAAGAATACACTAAACAAAACTATAAATACATGTTGACGAATGAAGCTTATGCTACATGTCTTTTTTCCACATGAGAAATTACTCATATACTAGCAAGAATGAGAATGCTCATATAATAAAATCATTGCCACATACAGTTGAAGTCAAAATTATTAGCCCCCTTTGAATTTTTATGTTTGACAGAGCAAGGAAATTTGCACAGTATGTCTGATAATATTTTTCCTTCTAAAGAAAGTATTATTTGTTTTATTTCAGCTAGAATAAAAGCAGTTTTTAATTTTTTAACCCATTTTAAGCTAAAAAAATTATTAGCCTCTTTAAGCTATATATTTTTTCCATAGTCTTCAGAACAAACCATCGATATACAATAACTGGCCTAATTACCCTAACCTGCCTAGTTAACCTAATTAACCTACTTAAGCCTTTAAATGTCACTTTAAGTTGTATAGAAGTGTCTTGAAAAATATCTAGTCAAATATTATTTACTGTCATCATGGCAAAAATAAAATAAATCAGTGATTAGAAATGAGTTATTAAAACTATTGTTTAGATAGAAATGTGTTGAAAAAGTCTCTCTGTTAAACAGAAATTGGGGAAAAAATAAACAGGGGGGCTAATAATTCTGACCAACTGTATGCTATATTATAAAGAAGGTTTATATTTGGCTGATTTTCTGCAAAACAAAAACTATAGGCAATCTATAAACTGCCTGCTGGAGCAATTTGCATTAGGTAAATTGTTAGCAGAATATAAAAATAATAAAAGGAACTATAATATAAACAGAACCAGATTATCTATTTGCACAAAAAACAAGAAAAAAAAAACAGCTTTAACTAAACCTAATCTGATTCAGAATGTATTTTTTGCCAATTTTAGAGAGATTTTGGCCCATTTATTAGCTGGTCGGGCTGAAATTCAATTTAAGCCCAGCTACAAGCAAATTTAGGCTGGTTTTAGATTTTTTTTTCTCTGTATTTCGGCCCTAAAAAAAGTGCACAGTATTATTCGTAGGCTTTTGCAATTTTCTTTGTATATCGTTGCAACATATTTTATGCGTAAATCGCTTGCTTTATTTATAGTGAAAATCTGTCAGGTAAAATATTCATCTTCTCCATACATTTGTGATCAACATGTCATTTGTTTAGTTTAGATGATACAAAACATGTGCACTTTTCCCTTTATAAAATTATTTTGAGCATGTACTTTTTGGAAAATTTACACTTATGAATATGAAAGTTAATCAACAAAATAAATAGATTAATAACAAAACTTCATTATTCAGATTATCATAATTTAATAACCCAAACATTACGTTTTCAAAATGCAAATTACATTTAAAGAGTCTGTCTTTTTACATAAAGACAGAGGCATCATACCGAAGCTTCTTAACATAACCACATTGCCAAAAAACGTGGGGTAGAATTTCCAAATACAAAGAGCAAAAAGAGCAATTCATACCAGTATCCTTTCAAATTTGCTGAGAAAATGTTTAGCGGATAGAATTTATGAATTACTTTGAAATGTACTAAGCGTTTGGGGAGGCTTATGTTTTGCACTCACGTCACGCCTGCTCGGGCGCGCTCTAATGATGTCACTGTAAGTTGCAGCGTGGGACAAACATGGCAGCTTCCATATCACAGCAGCTCGAGGATTTGTTAAATCCTTTACCACACTTCGTGGACCCCGAGGACGACCAAGATGAAGGTATTATATTTAAACATCACATCCAGTTTTTAGTGTGTTGATAGACGTTTTAATGCTGTTATTATGGAAAATGTATCACGTCAAATAAAAGCACGATGTGTCTGCATGCCTGACTACTGAGAAACAGTTTTACAATGGATTTTGACATTAATGACGTATAATTTAACTTAGTAATAATACATACGATTGTCAAAACAATAAGAACAAGAATAAATGTGAATTTGTGAATTTTAGCTTGGGCTATATTGGTGTCCCATAGTCATATGTGCTATGGTGATGCGTACATGTGCCGTTTTATTCTTTGAAATATCATGTAAATACACTTATACTACTGTATGAATGTCAAAATCATTCAGTAATACTAGTATATATCACCAGCATACCGCTATACTGCCATATCATTTGAAAGAAGAAAAATAAAGAAGTATGACATATTTACTTAAACCTCTTAACTGTTACTGTCACAAAAGTAGGAAGCTTTTCGGTGCATATTAAATTATTTATTTGAACTTTTTGTTTTAACCTGAAATTGTTTTGACTAGCTATTTATTATACCCTTATATATATATATATATATATATATATATATATATATATATATATATATATATATATATATATATACATACATACATACATACATACATACATACATACATACATACATACATACATACATACATACATACATACATACATATATATATATATATATATATATATATATATATATATAAATTTCATGTTGAAAACTTAAAAAGTGGGGTGAAAGTTAAGTGTTTAATGTATAGCAGTATGATATAATTAGAGTAAATTGTTATGGCAATTGTGAAATGTACACCTGCAATCTGAAATATTCAACCCCCTCACCTCAATGGACGATACAATGTTGATGAAAGATAATGAAAATAAATGAAAAAAAAAAACCTTGTGAAATAGCAAACAATATTTATTGATGCATATCCGAGTTATTTTAACAACAGAGGTTGACTTAACTTTGAAGTTCAAACAAAAGTTGTAAGTCTTGTAACACATGATCATGTGCAGTATTATTCAATCCCCAGCTTTAGTACGTTGTGTAGCAACCTTAAGTTTTTATAACTTCAAACAAGTGTTTCCGATTAAGTGCTGACAAGCTTCTTACACCTCTCGATTGGAATCTTTGCCCATTCTTCATGTTCAAAAGCCTCTTGGTGATGTTTAACTGCTTCCGTGCTGTAACGGCCTTCAAATCACACCAAATACATATGTTCAAAAAGTTCCAATTTGGTTTCATCAGTCCACAGAACTGTCTCCCAGTACTAGTTTTATCCAAATTCCTCCTGGCATTTTCTAGTTGACTCCTGATGTTCAATGAGGTCAAGAGTGGATTGCGTCTTGGGGTCTGGCCATGAAGTCCTTGACTATTCAGTGCATGTCTTATAGTTGCCACTAAAGCATTTGTACCAGTCTTCATCATGTCATTCTGTAGCTGTTTTGCAGTCACACAGGGGTTTTTCTTAGCTGTCCTGACTAAGTTGCTAAGGGCTCTTGATGAAATTTTGAGCTTTCTTCCATGGCCAGGTGGGTTTGCAGCTGTTCCATAGGTTTTAAACTTCCTTATAATGCTCCCAATGGTGTCTCTTGGAATGTTAAATCTTTTTATACTCAAGGCCTTTCAGATGTGATGAAATAATCTCGTCTCTCAGCTTTTGTGGAAGCTCCTTTGTCTTTCCTATGATTGCAACTCATACCTTCATGGTCGGGGGTTTATATATGCATCACAGGTGAAGCAAATGATAGATCGTTATAGAGTTCCCAAAGGCTTAATGATGTTTCAGTTCCACTTCAAACCATAAAACTGCTTTAAAAACAACAATATTATATATTTACCTTATTCTCTGCGTACGAGCGGGCGCAGCCATTTGAATCATTTTGGCTTGAGACTTCCGGTCTCATTCACTTCCATTCATTTTTAGATGTTAAAACAGCTCATTTTGCTGCTTGATGTTCCAAACTGATATTTTACTATTATATTATTCTATTTTGTCTGTATAATCATGCAAACACTTGTTTGTAGAGCAAGTAATTTGACTGTTTTTTGCCGTTTATTATTCCTTGTCATTTCTCCCATAGGCGACTGAATCGGAAGTTCTAAAACAATCGCCAAAATGAGCGCACTTCCGCATTTTAGAATAAGGTCAATAGGGGTTGAATAATTGGGACATGGCGATCTTAACAAAATATACACAAATACCATAGATATATTCACTAGATATCACATAGGGACCCTGAGCATGCGTCAATAGCGCCGCCACATTGGTACAGTGCTCCTAGGACAAATGTCATTCAACTGCACTAGTCAAGACAGTGTGCCAAAGTGAAAATGGTGGACTTTAGCGCTGTGTACGGATGTAGTAACGAGCAAACAAAGAAAACAAAGCACAAAGGCAGAACATTTCATAGGTAAGATTTCGTTTTTTCTGTTTTTGTATGTTATGAACTTTTGCTTAACAAGTGTTATTTGATGATAATACAGTCTCCTACTGCATTCACCATAAGACAAAGTAGCACCAACTCGCACTAAATTCTAGGCTTATGCTAGTTTTGTTGAAAAAAAAAAATCAGCAAACAATGTTATGAAATATGACAACAAGATGCTGTGCTGCTAGAAACTTGTATTATTGTCGGCTAAGTGAACGAGTCGTTCATAACGGAGATTCATTCACGAACGAATTGCTCCCTCCGTTAGAATGAGAAGTGATAGCAGGAGAGGGGGTGTGTTTCAGGACATGGATTAGATTAAATTAAACAAGGAAGGAGGATAATACATTACCATGCACACAAACACATACTCTTTGTCAGTAATGCCTGTGTGGTCACATCAATCAATGTAGAAAAGTGATGTAAAATTATAATATTTTGTCATTTAAAAAAAAAAAAAAATTTGCATATGGACCACCGGGGAAAACTCCCGATCATAGATATATGTATATATGTGTATTTCTCTGGCTTTGGATGGTCACAGTCCTCCACTTCACCTTGGTCCCGCATTTATTTCAAAGGAGCGCTACCCTGTACTAAAATGGCGGCTCTATTGACGCATTCGTTCTAATAGACAACAGCAGGGTAGGCGACATCTCATGTATACATCTATTCACAAATACTACATCATACACAGCGTTTCCCCTAGGTTTACAGTTTTTTTGGGGGGTGGGGCGGTGGGGGGGTCATGATGTTAATTTGTTTCTTTTAATGACAGCTGTAAAAACTGAACAATTATTTGAACTAACTCGCATCTGTATATATTTTAGCTGTGTGACACGAGCGCATTACGCTCCCACACATCATTTACCTGTGTTGTGTCTGCTTGTAGGCTATGCGTAGGCCTAATATACGGGAACGCATGTGCGCCTTTGGTCCTGTCAGATGTGGCGCACACACTCTCATTCCCATACAGCAGAGAGGGTCTGTGTGAAACTCCACTGATTCAGAGACAGAGCAGAAATTTGTAAACGTGCGATCATGTAGAGACAGAAATCACATGCCTTTGTGTAAATAAGATATTAGCTTGTTTATTAAAAGAAGTTGTGATCTGGCGCTGTATATAAAATGTAATTAACTTGACTTCAGGGGGGGCAGGGAAAGCCGTTGGGAGGACGGGACGCCCCCCCCCCAAATATAATGGTAGGGGAAACACTGATACAGCACTAAACTCTAAAATTAAAAAGCTATCAAACGCATAATCCTGCACTTTGAGAAGATTTTTTAATTTCTAAATCCTTAAAACTCTTTAGGGGTTGAATATTTCTGATTGCAAGTGTATAATTGGAATAGGCTCCCTTTTGTAGATCTAGTGACCGTGGACGCCATTTGAGTATATTGATCTCATTGTCATGTTCCAGAAACCAGTTTAACATGATTTGTTATGCATCACATTGTTACACCATCAGCAACAATCTGAACTGTTAATACAGGATGAAATAATGTTGTTTTAATGTCAAATTCTGACCCAAATGCCTGTGTAAACTGTAGCCTCAGGTTCCTGTTTTAGCAGACAAGAGTGTTTTAGGACTGTTCAGAATATTGTATTGGCAGTTGTTCATCACAGCACTGAATTCTTGAAGACTTAATAGGCGATTTAATTGTGATTCATTTTCACATGTTAATCTGGCCAAGACATTTAAAAGAAAATTATATTCACTCAGTTCACACAGTAAGGGTCAATTGTTAACATCCATTAATTTAATTAACATTCATTAATTGTACTTATATCGAAGTTGTTATTTAGCCACACCATATTGGTGTTTCATAACATCTCATTTTTACAAGGTGGGTCATTAGCCCAACATTCAATTCCAACCTGAAGGACCAGGACGTACACGCATACACTACGGACAATGTAGCTTTCCCTATTCACCTATAGCACATGTGTTTGGACTTGTGGGGGAAAATTGAGCACCTGGTGGAAACCCAATCCAACATGGAGAACATGCAAACTCCACAAAGAAATGCCAACTGACCCAGCTGGGGCTCGATCCAGTGACCTTCTTTCTGTGAGGCGACAGCGCTACCCACTGCGCCTTATTAATCTTAGCCAATATTAATTTATTTGTTAATGTCTGTTACCACGTTTAAAATGTATATAATTGTTGTTTTAAATGGAGTTAATAACTAATAAAAGTCAGTTGTATTTTTTAAAGTTATATTTTAACTGTATTACGGCTATTTCTCACTGTTGATTTTAATGCGTTAACTAATATTTACTAATGAGACTTTATTATAAAGTGTTGCCTATTGTACTTTATCATCCTTTTGCATTTATACACTCTTTCAGTAGATTGTGTAGACCACATTTTTATGCCTAATTGTTGCCTTTAGTATCTGCTATTAGATACTTGCATTAACAAGCAGTTGTACCCAATAATCTAGCCAGTCAATGTATGTAACTTACGTGCGTATAGGTTTTATGCATTACATATAGAAATGGCTTTGAATATACACTACCGGTCAAGTTTGGGGTCAGTACAATTTTTAAATGTTTTAAAATAAGCTTATCCTGCTCACCAAGGCTGCATTTATTTAATCAAAAATACAGTACAAATTGTAAAATTGTGAAACCTTATTGCACTATAAAATAACTGTTCAAAAGTAGTTTATAATTTCATTTAATACTTTAATCCAGTGATTTTAATGACAAATTTTCAGCTTCATTACTCCAGCCTTCAAAGTCACATGATCCTTCAGAAATCACTCTAATAATAATAATAATAATTATTATTATTATTCATTTATAGCAGTTATTTAAAATTTTAATAAATACTTAACAATATTTTACATTTAAATGCTGCCTTGATGAACAGAATAAGACCCCAAACTTTTAACCGGTAGCGTAAATGTTCATGTATAACCACCAAGTTAATAATCCAGCATTTATGTGAACTGCAGACACCAAAGCCAAAGTCGTAGAGAAGTTTGATGAAGGAGGTGATGAGGACGATGAAGAACTTTTACCTGGTCATGTGCGGAAACGCTCTGGAGCCATTCTGGCTGATGGTGACCAACGATATCGTGGAAAGGCAACATCCAGAAAAGACCTACAGAAAGAGTTTGATGGATCAGGTATGATCTTTTTGTCTGAAATCCACTAACATACTGCATTTCTTGCTTATTGTTATCTGCATAATAAGCTGGGATTGACTAACTCGCAATTTGTTTTGTGCATTTTTAGCAGATGAAGATGATGATGATAATGATGATGATGATGATGATGAAGATGGAAGTGGAATGCTGGAAAAGTACATGGAACACATGCATGATGATGATGATGATGCCGAAGAGCATCAAAATGATGATGACGAGGATCTGGTTGGAGATGATGGTTCACAGATGTCCAGCTTGGTCTCAAAAATGAAGGGCACAGATTTTATGAAACTTACAGAGGGAATGGATGACCTGGGAGACAGTGACGTAGAGGAGGACACTGCTGACAGTGAAGAAGAGGAAGGAGAAAGTGATGAAGGCTCCGAGGAGGAGATGGAAAAAGAGGAGGAATCGGGCTTGAGGACATTCTCAAAAGAGAAAGTCGATGAAGAAGTTGAAAAAGGGAGAGCCGTGAAAAATCAGCTTGGTATGGATGCTTGTGCACATTTGCATATGCCAAATAAATAACAAAAGAGGGTATACAGTTGAATTTTTAGCCTCCTGTATATTGTTTCCCCCAATTTCTGTTTAACAGATTTTTTTCAACAAATTTCTAAACATAACAGTTTTAATAACTCATTTCTAATAACTGATTTTTTTTATCTTTGTCATGTTGACTACATAATATTTTACTAGATATTTTTACAACATATTAGAATAAACTGATTTCATGCAGCCGCCATTTTAAAAGTTTAATCGAGGCTTCGGTTAGAAGAAACACAGAAGTATCACCTGAAGTCACACAGGAATGTTGTGTACCTGGCTGTATATCGTATCAGCGAAGAGGAAGTGACACAAATTTATCGTTTCACCGCCTTCCGAGTGACCCGAAGGTCCATTCTGAATGGAAAGCGAAAATAAAAAGTGATATCAGACTTTTTCTTTCCCTAACACACGTTTTAGATGCCATTTATCAAACTCAAGTTAATGAGGGGATTCTTTCACTATATTGGACTTGCCACAATACTGAATTTCGGCACCAATCGGTACTAAAATGTAAAAAACCCGATCCATTTCCTGCTAACATTTAAGTGCTGTTGAGCGCGTTCTCAAACAGCAGTATTCACAAGTGATCAACAGAAATGACTGTGATTGGCTGTGAAGGTCATCAGTTCACTTCACTGATGTTTACTGAGTGCAAACATAGACAAACAGTCCGGCTGATGACTCGACTGATCTTCGCAGCTTTAAAACGCTCCAGTGTCCATGTCTCTGTGTTTGCACTTGATGAAGAGTGGTGAACTGATGACCTTCAGGGCCAATCACAGTGATTTCTTTTGAGTATTGGTAAATACTATGGCAAATCAGTGTTTAAGAATGCGCTTAAATGTTAGCGGAAAATGGACGTTTTTAAAATTTCAATATCATGACAGAACTGTAACAGACAACATGAAGTTGTGCTACAGAGGACTGCGTTGTTTTATCGCTCACTAGGTAACAGGCTGAAGGAGGGAAAACACCCCACGGTGTTTACCTGGTGCCATGAACTGAAGCCTAGGAGGACATTTAAGCGTATTACTCTTACAGAGATTTTGATTTTGTTTAATGTCTAATATGCTTATAATTGTTTTAATTAAACTTAACTGAATGATTTTAAAGTGATGTTTACACCATATCTGCATTTTGAAATCGTGGGTTTGCAGTATTGCAATGTTTACAGTGCTGATCCTATACTTCCGGGTTTCTTCCGACTGCAGCCTCACTTTCATTTTTTAAAATGGCAACCGTGTGAAATATGGTGTATTCAGCTTAAAGTGTAATGTAAAGGCTTAACTAGGTTAATTAGGCAAGTTAGGATAATTAGGCAAATCATTGTATAACGATGGTTTGTTCTGTAGACAATCGAAAAAATATAGCTTAAAGGGGCTAATACTTATGACTTTAAATGGTTTAAAAAAATAGCTTTTATTCAAGCTGAAATAGAACAAATAAGACTTTCTTCAGAAGAGAAAATATTGTAAGAAATACTGTGAAAATTTCCTTGCTCTGTTAAACATCATTTGGAAAATGTTTGAAAAAGAAACAAAAATTCACAGGAGAGCGAATAATTTTGACTTTAACAGGATATAGTAATCTGAGAAGTAGAATTCAAATGGATGGTGTTTTTAAATCTTCACAGCTCTTTGGGACCTGATGCTTGAAAGGCGGATCAAAATGCAGAAAGCTCTTGTGACAGCCAATCAGCTTCCACAACCACAAACATTCTCAGAGTTCAAGAGCAGGGGAGGGGCTGAATATGCTGATGCGTTGAAAAATAGTAAGTGAATTTACCTTTTTTAACTTAGAATTTATATAAAAAAAAGATGTTCAGTATCTTAACTATTCCTTAGACATTTCACAGAATATGGGTAAACATTTAGCCATGATTTTTTCTTTAATGTTATTATGCGTTACCTGCAGAAATGTTCATGTCTCTCTTTATGTGATCTCTTAAAATGTCATGTCTTTAATGTTTGAAGTTTTGCAAAATGAATAGTACAGAAAATAGTCAATATTAAGGGTTTTTAATGTACTATTGAATATTTCTTGGTTAGCTACACAACTGTTTAAAAATGTTGGAATTTGGGATATTTTTAGCATTTCTTTTAGCAAAAGAAATGTGTGCTCTTATTCTACAAGCGTAAGTTAAATTAATCAGAAGTGACAGTAAGAGTTGAAATATTTATGAAATTATTGATCATATAAATCCTGTTCTCTTGATCTGTTCACCAAAAGTTCTGAAGTTTGGTAGTAATGCTGGGTTTCTTTGAGTCTTTAAAGGTCTTAATTTGCCCTTTCAAAATGTAAGGCCTTAAAGTTTTTTTTATCAAAGCAGAAAACCCTAAATTTAAAAAAGCTGTTTGCAATCTTTCAATTGCTAAATAAAACAAACATTTTTTTTGTATTTTTCTGAACTTTTCGGCACATGTTTGCTTTTGATTTGTGTTCTCCTAATTCCCTTAAAGTTTTCACAATTTTCTTGACTATGTCTTAGGGTTGGGCTGATAAAACGGTATCTATATTTATTGACCGAACACCATTGTCAATAACGCAAAAAAAAAAAGTTCAGTATAAAAGTTCATTATGAATGACCATAGCTTTATTTAAAATGTGGCTGCTAAGCGAGCGCCAATGCCAAAAAGCTAAGGGTTATTTCCAATTGAGGCGCACGGGCATCGCGCATTTTCCAGGCGCAACTAGTTAAAAACATTTCAGAATGCCGCTTGCGCACCGAGATTTTGGTAAAAAGAACTAACTAATCTGCTTCCCACTTTGCATGCAATATACATATTTTGGTAATAATGGCAGACTCAGACAAACACAGAGCACACAAACACTACAGTGCTTTTTCATTCTCTTCATAAAGGCAAAGTAGTATCGGAACCGCAGCAATAGTTCACCTCAGGCCAGAATAACAACACGCGCGAAAATGAGTGTCGTGATAAGCAGCAGTGAAGAGATTTCAAATAAAAAAAGGATGTAAGGATGCCGCCAGAGTGACTTTTTGGTTTCTTTTTTTGTGCATCCCAGCCACTAGCTCCCCATCTGAAAGATGTTTAGCATAGGGGGTAATATAGTCATTCAACTTCACAATTTGCAATGTTGCACATGTATTTGAATAATGATGGCTGGTTCCTTTACTTGAAAGCTCAGATTTGATTATCATAATTACTTTTGTTTACAGAGTTTGTGGTTTACTGTATCATTATTATTCACATCTTACAGATGTTGATCAACCTTAAAGTTGGCACACACTTTGTAACATTTTATTTATTAAGTTTGAGTCTTGTTTTGTTTATTTTATAACAAGACATAAGACAAGATATATATATATATATTTTTTGTTTTTGACTATTAAAACTATTTGCCTTAGTAATGTTGGTAAATTAAAACAGTGGTTAAAAATCCTAATATTCCTAAATGGATTGTAAAAAAATATTAAATAATTATCGATATTGAATTATATTAAACATTATATCATGATAATTTTTTTTTTACCTGCATCACCCAGCCCAACTTGGTCTTAAAGTTTTCAACTTATATTTGTAAAACTGCTGACAATGATTGCAGGAACAAATAAGTAAAAAAAATATTTTATTATAAAATAATGTAAACAATTTGTAAAGTTGTATTTTACATCAAATGAATACAATTTTGGTATAAGCAAGCTTAAAATCTCCCATCCTGTGTCGAATTTTGAGTCCACAGTCACCGAGGAATCATATAACCATGCAGTTAAATTTCCCAGCTTTATAATCATTCAAACTTGACGTCTCCTGTGCAGTCAATCAACTACACCCCCCCCCCCCCCCCTCCCCCCAAAGGAATCACAACCCCAACATCACTTGCAGTTTGAATTTCAGGAGTCTTCTGGCTCTGAGCAATTAATACATTTGTGCTTCTTTCTCAAGCAGATCTGGGTGCTTAGAGAGGCTGCCTGCTTCTCATTTGCATATTTATTGCACTGGTCCTTTAGCCAGCAAATGATTGATGTGGGGCCGTCCTCCTGAATTCTGAACAGTGTGTTGCTTTGGAATGAAAGGGACTGGGTTTTTTGTGCATGTGCACTTGATTAGCAGTAAAGATTACAATCTGTGCACACCCCCCTCAGCCTTTTTTATTTATCTTTGCTCATTATGTGAAGAGAATTTGTTCATATGAGGTACATTTTCTTTAAAAAGATTTTGAAATATTTAACTTTTTATTTTTAATTATTGTTAATAGAAAATTTTTTAAATGTTTTTTTTTTTGTAAGCTGTGATTTAGCTTTGTTTTTAATTTTTTATATATTTTTTGCTTTGTTTTTTTTTTTTGTTTATTGTTGACTTTCATTTATTCTTTTTTGCTTTGTTTTGCCTTGGTTATTTTATTTATTTTTTTTATTTATAATTTTTTTAATGATTATTTTTCTGTTTAGCTTTGATTTGTTTGATGAATTTTTATTAATTTTTAATGTTTACCTTTTTGTTTTGGTTGTTTTTGTGTGTAGTTTGAATTTGTTGTCCTTTTTCCTTTCTTTTTTCTTTGTTTTTCTGTTTAGCTTTCACTTTCTTTTGGGGATTTTGCTTGTTTTTTGTTTATCTTTTATTTAGTTTTTTTGTCTTGGTTATTTATTTTTTTCTCCTTGCTTTTCTGTTAAATTGTTTAGCTTTGACTTATGTTTTTTTTTTTTTTTTTGCTTTCAAGGTACAACTTGTGTACTCAAGCTGTGTGTTGTTTTTATATGAATGCCAATATACTAATATTTGTATATGAATAGCAACACCAATGTTTTTATATGAATGCCAAACTTGAAATAAAAATAAAATAATAGGATACATTTCCTCGACCACAAATGGCTAATGCGTTTTAAAATCAGAGGGTTTTAAGGCATTTTAGTGGCCTAAATAGTTGTTGGTAAAAGGGATACAGCTGCAAACGGAAGTAAACAAGAATTATTTCTATTATTTATTTAATTACACATTAGTTGTATTTTATTAACATCTGCCCCAACCCTAAACTCAACCCTCACAGTAATGTTAAAACAGTAATTATACAGGGTATTATTCATAATATTTATTACACTACCCATTAAATTGTATTTTATTAATGCCTACCCCCAACCCAAGTAATGTAAATATATTAATTATTGTTGTACAGTGTCACAAAGGCAAGGCAAGTTTACTTATATAGCACATTTCATACACAGTGGCAATTCAAAGTGCTTTACGTAAACGGGACTAAAAGAGACAAGTATAAGAAAATAAAAACAAATAATAAAAGTGATTTAAAAATAGATAAAAACAGATTAAAATGTGTTAAAACAGGTTGTAAAAGAATGAAAAAAAAGAAGTCATAATAGTGCGATCTGTTGGACGTAGCACAGTGCTCATTCAGTAAAGGCACAGCTAAACAGATGTGTTTTCAGTCTTGATTTGAATGTGCCTAATGTTGGAGCACATCTGATCATTTCTGGAAGCTGATTCCAGCAGCAGGAAGCGTAATAGCTGAAGTTGGATTCACCCTTCTTTGACTGAACCCTTGGAATTTCTAGTTTATATAATTCTAAAGATCTGAGTAATGTCTTAGGTTTGCTTTCGGTGAGCGTATCTGTAATGTAATGAGGTCCTTGGCCATTTAGTGATTTATAAACAAGTAATAGTACTTTAAAGTCTATTCTGAATGTAACTGGGAGCTGAGGACAGGTGTGATGTTCTCTGATTTTCTGGTTCTGGTCAGAATCCTGGCTGCAGTGTTCTGGATGAGCTGAAACTGTCTGACTGTCTTTTTGGGAAGGCCAGGGAGGCCATTACAGTAATCCATCCTGCTGGTGATAAAAGCAGAAACAAGTTTCTCTAAGTCCTCACTGGAAACAAAGCATCTAATTCTTGAGATGGTAGTATGCTGATTTAGTTACTGCTTAGACATGACAACTGAAACTCATATCTGACTCCAGAATAACACCACGATTCTTGACCTTATTTATTTATTTTTTTGACTCTTAGAGCCAAGGTACGCCTTCACCTTGAGAACCTCATCTCTGTTCCCAAATGCAGTGACTTTAAAAACACAAAACTATATTGACGCGAGTATCTGCAGCTGCATCTCATCTAGACTTTATCACCTGCAATCTTGTTTGATGGCTTGTGTGCCTTGGGTGGTTAAGTTGATTTTTTTGCATGTCTTGAACTATTTATAACTAGTTTAGTGCAGGAATGACTAGGATCAGAAGAGGTGGGTTTTGTAATGACCCCACTTTTACAGAAGTGTGCTGAATTGATGTCATGGCTGACATGTGCTATTTTATAAGCTCATATCTGTGTGTGGTAGGTCATAAAGCTCTGAAGGCTCTACAGAGGTCTCTGCTGGAACTTCAAGATCTGTTGCTCCACCAAAACAAAGAAACAAGAGCCATCTCTCAGGGCAAAGCTTGGGGAGATAGCAGGTAACAAATCCCTCTTTAATATTTTTTATAAGGATAATGTTAAGAAATTGGAATCAGATTAATTTATACATTGAAAATTACTACATATTTTAACAAAACATCACAAAAATACCATGGTGTAGCAGGCTCCATCCAATTGATGGGTAGAATGCTATAGGTATGGACAAGGGTATGATAACCTTGGATAAAGATATCACGGTATCATGGTATTGTGATTACTGCTCTAAAACAAGTTCTTTTTAAATGTCTGGGTTAAAAAAACAACAAGTTTTTCCCCCCATTGAACACAATATATTTTATTCTGGGAAACATTTATAATATTTTAAAACAGTAAACGTGTCAGGCTAAATAACTAAAATAAATAAATGATATCTACTATCTTAATTAGTTTCAAAAACACAGATTTTTTTTTTTGCAAAACATAAAAAATACATAAAAAACCCCTTACATATACATTAGGAACTGTGTAACATAAGATTTTAGTGGTTTTAAAACCTTGACCTTTCCAAATCACGGTAAACCTTGAAACCAGTTATCGTCCCATGCCTTGAATGCTACTGATGTTTTTTGAAGCTTTCAACAACTGGGAAAAAGGACATTCATTTATGACTTCAGAAATCAGCTTAAGAGCTGAACAAAGTTCAAATATATCAATTAAAATCCCTTTTGTAAACTATCATATTATTATCTGCATATGCAGCAAATTACACAACATTTCTGGAAACAAATAGCAATAAACAAATCTACACAAACCTCATGATCTTTCAAGGAGGGTGGTGCTAAATAAACTAGTAAACCTTAAAATCCACGATGAACCATATCCATCACGCATGCACATTTCATTGCTTTCACAGTCATTATCGCTCTGAAACTAAACCTGCAATACCCGTCAAAATAAAAGTGCCTTTTTTTTGTAAGAGATACCTTTGACATACATGAACCCACACAATGTTAAGTATGAAGCAAATTAGAAAATAAATTACAATTAAGACTGTTCCACATGGCATTCTTCTAATTATTTTGCTGTAAATTATGTAGCTGTCATGTAAAAAGAATTTAATATGTTATTTTTTTTATCTTTTTGTCAAATGCAAATTGTTAAATAATAATGAAGAGTAAACTTTTTGTGATGCCTTTTGACACAATATGTTTCAGCTATCTTGACTATACACTATATAATTTTTGTAACACTTTAGTTTAAGTAACAATTCGCATCATTTATTACTGGATTATAACCTGCCTATTACCAAGATTTAAACTGTTTTTATCACTTATAAAGTATGACCTTAATTAGCATCCCTAATCCAACCTAATACCTAAACCCAAATAATACTTACAACTCTAAATAAACAGCTAATTATAGTAGTATGTCTGTTTGTTAAAGGTTAGTTAATAGCATTGATTCAAGTGGTGACCTATTTTCCTTATTTTATGCTCAGCAGTGCTAAAGATGATGATGAAGAGATTAATAGTGAAGATGATATGGATGAAAATGAAGGTGATGACCAAGAGGTAGAACAGAAAGCAGCTCAAAACAGACCTCCCAAACGAAAACTGGAAATGGCAGATTATCCCAAATTTATGGCCAAACGCTTTGCTGCATTTCAACCGTATCATGATGCCACTCTCCAGAAATGGTACGACAAGACACGACTAACAACGGGGAAGAACAATAAGGTAAAAAGATATTACACTGCTTGTCAGCTACTTGTAGAAATTCATTAGTAATTTACAATCTCTTTGTTTTTCCGCCACACAGGGTTTTGGAGCATTTGACAGGAACATCCTGACGCAGGTGGAGCAGGTTTTAATGGACAAAGAGAGGCTGGTGAGGCGTACACAGACGCGCAGGTCTGAATACAGAGTCCTTGGGAAACCAGAGCCTGTCACTCCTGAAATAGACAACAGCATCACAGAGGGAGAGGTCAGACACTGCTCCGCTTTTACAGGAATTATTCTCTATTAAATCAATCTACTCTGCAGTTGGTAATGTTATTAAGATTGAAAAAACTTTAGGGTTTGACATTTTTGTTGCCAGCAAGTTTTTAATATCTCTGATAATGTAATAGCAAGGTAGATTTAATAACACAAGGGTGGAAGAAAAAAAATCGATTCACTGATACATAGTGATTCTTTCTTTAGCGACTCTGAATCTATTCTCAAAAGTTCAGAATCAAGTCTGTATTCAATTCTGAATTCACTTATTTTGGACAAATATGGGCAATTTAAGAATTTTAAAGCCCAAACAACACCTCGAGTCATCATTGTCATGGAGTGTAAAAGAAAGTGCTGAAAATGAATTAGAGTTGCACCAATACCATTTTTTTTGGAACCGATCCCGATACCAGTATCGACCGATACCTGTGTCGACCGATACAGATCCGATCCCGATACTGTGCTGTTTTTTTTAGGCACAGTTTCTGTAGTTCTGGTGATAAACTCAAATAATATTTCTTCTTTGGTAAAAAATAACAGACCTATATGCCTACTGTATATAACAGACGACACAATCTAACTAAAAACACGATGCTTGCTGTAAACTAGGCTACATTGAGCATTCATTATGACATTGATCTGCTGTGGTCCAGCTTATGTTTCCTTTTTTAATTACTACTATTACTGCTACCACTATTGACCCTAATCAAAACACAAACTGGTCTGTTAAATAAGATCTTAATATAAATAAAATTTCAGTGAAATATTGACAGTTTCAGAGTAGCCTATATTAGGCTAAATAATGAAGGATGAGAGAACAGAAACTTTTGATATTATACAATAATTTACGGAGCGGTGCACGTTGCATCTGCGCAGCCGGTGCGTGAATGACACGCTTGATGCATCACTGAGACACAACGCGCAGCCCTCCGGTATCTGCGGACACTTTCAAAACTGAGCAGCATAAAGGGAAGAAATCAGTGCGTTGAGGATCTGTTCAATGTATTATTGAGCCTTTTCTAATTTACACTATTAGGTAGGTTTACTTTGTGTGTGAAGAGCAGGTAATAACCCTCTCTACTCCAGTGTTGTGAATGCGATCTGCTGATCTAACAGACACCGCACAACATGATAAAGAAACAGCAGTGAACTCCTTGCTGCAGGGCAAAATGAACGCATTTAATGCAAAACTAAATGCATTTCTCCACTGATTATTGTGTTAACAGGAAGAAATAGTCTTGGAGAAAGTTTTTCATATTGTCATAAATGAACGTGGCACGCAGTTTGATTTGTGAATGAATAAAGAATGATTGACAGGCACAGAGGCGGGAATCGCTGAAATGAACATGAATTTAAGCACTTGAATATTCATCTGTGCTTCACATTAAACTATAGAATGGCTACAGAACATTTGCGATATAGTAGGCCTACATGACAACTTTCTAGGCCCTTATAATAGGCTACCTTCATGGGTTTTGTTGGCTTATAAATGACAAAGAAAATAGCGCATGTGCAAGATCGGATTTGGATTGGTACCAGCTGGCCGATACCCGATCCAGCAAAAATTTGCGGTATCGAACCGATATCCGACCCAAGTATCAAGATCGGTGCATCCCTAAAATGAATGAACCGTTGTGTTCTACTATGTTTTAAAGCTAGTTCTAGAAATTCTACTATCATTTCCTAATCATTTTTACATGAACCTTTGCTTCATCTTTATTAAAAGTTAAACAAACTGAAAAAAGAACAGTTCTTGGAATGAGAAATCTTTCAATATTAAATTCAGAGCTTGTTCGTGTAGAATATGACTTTAATAAAATATGATCAATCATTTTTAAGATGGCAGTACTGTCATACATAGATTTCAATCTTAAACCATAGCATAGAAACTCCACTTCTGGGTAAAATGTTAAGTTAGAAAGATGCATTTGCACAGCCGAAGAAATAGGAAAAACATCAAGGTCAAGAATTGTTTTGGAATGGAATCGTGACTGCCAGGATCAGATCGAATCATGAAGATTCCCACCACAAAACACAATTATTAAAGGAAAAAAAAAAAGATACTAAACTTGACTCTGTGTTATTTCAGGTGGCTGAACTGGCAGTAAAAGCCAACATGCACCTCAAAGATCTGGACGAGGACATTTTTGATGATGATGATTTTTATCATCAGGTAAGAAAACCTTATCCAGTTAATTTGTCAGTAATAACTGCAGAGTTTTAGTAGCTTGTGGCTGATCATTCATTGTCAACTCACACCTAGCTCAAACTTGAGATTTTTATTATTTATATTTGACTAAAAAAATACATTAATGATTGACAAAAATGTACAGTAAATAGCGTGGATGTATAATTACTGATTAATCCATATTTTTCAAGAGGTAAAAATGGCAAAATTAACTAAGAAAGATGACATCATTTTATATTTTCACAGAGATTAATTGGTTTATTATGTTGTATTTGGATATTCTTGTCGCATTATATTTTAAATGGCACACTTAAAAGTGGGAAAAGACACATTGTTCGTTTTTTACCATACCACAAAGTTTGCATGTTTAAAATATCAAGACGTTTTCAAGATATACCCATAACCTTTTGGATTTTAGTTCTTGAAGAACGTTTGCTTTGGTGTCTAAATAGTTAAGAAACAGTCTTATTTATTTTCAGAGATATTGGGATCTCAATAGGGCTCTGTGAATAAATTGTAAAAAAACAAAAACAATTGTAGGTCAGTTAGCATATAGCTTATAGTTCAGGAATGTCTAAACAACAAATCTCATTTCGTTCTGAAATATTCTGAAAGTAATTGCATAGAATATACCAGTCTGAGTGGTGAAAGCATTATCTTTCTGAAGAAAGACATTGTTTTTTTGAAAAACCAACTTGATCTAAAAAACTGGATTAAAGAGTAAATATGAATTAATGAAATTTAATAACCTATGTATTTCTTTGACCTGAATAAAAATGGTAAAAAAAAAAAACCCTTCTATAAAATGGTAGACATACAGATGAAATGTCAGGGTTTTCTGAAGCTCTCTTTCTTTTGCACAGCTTCTCCGAGAGCTTATTGAGCGCAAAACAAGTGCAACAGACCCCAATGATCAAGTGGCCATGGGAAAGTGAGTGTGTGCATGTGCATATACATGTTTGACACATTGTACACATTTGACTTTAATAACTCAACGTTCAATCTCACAGGCAGTGGCTTGCTATCCAGAAACTGCGTAGTAAAATCAAGAAGAAGGTGGATACCAAAGCCAGCAAAGGCAGAAAGATCAGGTAATCATTTATTCTCAAGAAACAATCAGAAAAATCTTACAAAAGTTTGTTTGTTTTTGCTTTGTGACATTATAAGACACATTATGCAAAATGATCTTAGTTTTTATTTTTAATTTATTTTTCTAAAATTTAATAATAATGTAAGAAACTAAAATAATTTCTCTTTTTTTTATTTAAATGTTTTATAATTTTTAGTGGTTAAAATGTTATATATATAATAAGCATTCTATGAAAAATACTAATTTAAATGAATGATTTGTGAGGGGTGTACTTATATATGCTGAGCACTATATATATATATATATATATATATATATATATATATATATATATATATATATATATATATATATATATATATATATATATATACATACAGTAGATCTATATATATATTTATTTTTATATATTTATTTATATATATATATATATATATATATATATATATATATATATATATATATATATATATATTAAGGGTGTAACGATACGCGTATTCGTATCGAACCGTTCGGTACGAGGCTTTCGGTTCGGTACGCATACGAACCGAACGATTCAGACTAATATCTAAAAAGATAAAAGAGAGTAAGTGTACAGAATATAATGTTTTCAGTGCAACAATGCTCAACAAGGCATCCCATGATGTGACAGGCAACATCTGCCTTCCCCGCCCACCTCCAAACACTACTCTAGTCAGGCACACACTGCACTCAGTGTCGGAGTAAGCTGAACTGGCGCTCAAACCGAAAGTTATGCTGCTTTCAATCCGAAAAAGCCGGCGGAGCTGGGTGTTGAGATGATGCGGGGTTTGTCGCGGACGAAAGCGAAGACCGAGGGGCGCTGGGATGATGCAGGGTTTGTTGTGGACGACAGCGAAAGGGTGGAAACGCACCACGGACTGACTGCACTATAGCTAGCAAAATGGCTAGTAACATTAATGTAATCCTCTTATAACCAACAGCGGGTCTGGCGTTTGGGAGCACTTTGGTTTCCCTGTAGACCTTAATCGTTAGTGGAAATTTGGGGTTTTAAGAAAATGTTAAATGTAATAGAGCCTCGTTTCATTATTCCTTCATAAGCCCATTTCAGTCAGATAATAATTCCTGCTTTCAGATCCACTGAAATGGCAGTTGACGGTCAAATCAAGCAGATCTCGGTTATATCCACATGTGCTGCTGTTAATCCGCGAATCAGGTAATCCAAAAATAGGTCGCATGATATTTAAGTGTAAGTGGGTCACGCGTGGGTAAGATCAATTATTGGTGATGCGAACTTTAACTATTTACTCTAAAATATTAAGGTGTTTTAAGCAATCTTGACAGACTGGCACAAATATGCTTTCATTTAAAAAAATCGCTCCTCACGGCTACATGTGGTGAACATCACCGTTCTCACAGGTTTCTGAGTTTTCTCATCATCAATCACTTTCAGTCTGGGAACATGTTCAGTGCTGCGAATTTTGTTTTAAGCCTGTCCTGCAACATTGTGGTCAAATTATTTGATTTAATAGAGGATATCGTGTATTGAGGAGGATATAGGCAAGATAATGCAGAGAGCTGAGACCTATGACGACTTTAAAGACGATATTTAGCTTGTTTCGCATTAATGTAGATATATTACGTGTTTTAATTACATTATTGAATAAAATGAATAGCATTATTATTTTTAATCATCATCATTAATAATAAATAAAAATAATTTGACAGCTTCAGCTGTTCACATCAACATGACCGGCACTTTCGGACTTCAGCACCACGTGTCTTTAGCATGAATTGAAATAGACTTTCCCTCCTAAAGGAAAAAACACAATAATTTTTTAAAATTGCAATGCGATTATAGTCATGTATTCGCAATTTCACATAAATCAGCATGCGAAAATTTCATTATTTCCATTGCGCGCTCTCTCTCTCAGCAGCAGTTCACGCGCGCTGGCACTACCATACACAGCCACATCTCGTAGCAAATTAATTTGCAACTTTGTTGCATAAAAAATAGGCTAAATAACAAAATTTAATTAACAAACAAATTAAATAAAATTATTTGTAAAAATGAAACTACAAAAAAAAAGAAAATGAAAAGAACTGAAACCAGCTCAAATGTTCTGTTCTGGAATAACAGGTGTTGCGATCAAATTAAATCGATGGAATCATTAACACAGACAGGCGCATTTTTCAGAAAATAGACTAGCCTATTTTATTTCATTTAAAAATATGTTAGGCCTATATTTATTATATAGGCTATATTTTTTTTAAATAGCCTATATTAAATTACCATTCATTTTGGCTTTAACGAATTATTGAACAGATTATTAATAACTTATCAAAAAACATTTTACTGAGCTCAGTGTCGGCCGTCACCGGATAAAGTCCAGTCTTTCTTTAATTTTTTGAACTTTTGTTTGAAAGCTTAGTGGCATTGTAGAGGTCCAATTTACTGTTGTTTGATTTAAATTATAGCCTATATATGCGCCAATAAACAAGTCAAAGGAATGAATGAATTAATAAAATGATTCTTAAATGTCGATATTGTTTTTACTCAAAAAAATAACAAATGTTTTCTAAAAATAAAATGAGAAATTTTCATAATTTATACGATTCAATTAAATATAAGTTGGACATTTATGGGGCCATGTAACATGTTTTTGGGTTTGTTTTTTTGTTCTCTGTGATCTTTAATATATACTGGGTAGCTAAGCAAAATATTTTCTAAAATGTCAACCAGGAATTTGTCAATAGCTTTAATTATAAAGACAAAACAATATTAAAAATGTCGGCGCAATAGCCTAGTGGTTAGTGCGCTGACATATGGTGCAGTAGCACTTCAGGGCGTCCAGAGTTCGAATCCCGGCTCGAGGACATTTCCCGTCCCTACCCCCTCTCTCTCTCCCACTTCACTTCCTGTCTGAAATACTGTCCTATCCACTTAATAAAGGCAAAAAGGCCAAAAATAAATCTTTAAAAAAAAAAAAAAACAATATTAAAAATAACAAAATTACAATGATAAAAAAAATACAAAGATAAAAAGAGCAGCATTTTGCTAAATATAATAGTCCTTTATATGCTTTAAATCTTGCTACTGTATGTGTTGTTTCATATTCGTTTTTATTTCACTTGATGCATTAGTTATTTAATGTTTGAATGCTGAAAGAAATAACAGCCGTCGTTTAAATCGTTATTTTACCATCAAAATGTAGTATATTTTATATTATTATCAACTTTTGATATAAAACCACTGTGTAATTTAATTGATTGTTAAAAATGAAATAATTTTATGGCATAACAGTGTTTAGTTGCTTTTGCTTCGTTCTTCACAGAAGCTGTAACAGAAGCGTGTGCCGCATTCACCTCTGACGTGGCTACTCAGCCTGTAGCCTAGTTTGGGATTTTTTCGTTGTGACGATTAAGCAAGAATCATAATGCATTGCATATTCGGCTCATTCTTCAGTAGCCTCAACACAGGCTGGTAGCCTAGACTTAAACGGATTGTTTTTAAGAATGAGCGATTAATAGATTAATTGATCGTTAATTTAAATGATCATTGATCACGGGATTTTGTAGAAACTGACATCCCTAGTTCAAAGTTAAAAAAAAAAGAAGAAAGATCATGCTTTTATGATGTTAGTTTTCATACAATAAAAAGATTTCAATCAGAGAAATCCTCTGGCTTTTTTTTTTTTATTGCTGTATCGAAAACATACCGAACCGTGACACCACTGTGTCGTATCGAACCGAACCGTGATTTTTGTGAACCGTTACACCCCTAATGTGTATATATATATATATATATATATATATATATATATATATATATATATACATATATATATATATATATATATATACATATATATATATATATATATATATATATATATATATATATATATATATATATATATATATATATATATATATATATATACATATATATATATATATATATATATATATACATATATATACAGTACAGGGAGTGCAGAATTATTAGGCAAGTTGTATTTTTGAGGATTAATTTTATTATTGAACAACAACCATGTTCTCAATGAACCCAAAAAACTCATTAATATCAAAGCTGAATATTTTTGGAAGTAGTTTTTAGTTTGTTTTTAGTTTGAGCTATTTTAGGAGGATATCTGTGTGTGCAGGTGACTATTACTGTGCAGAATTATTAGGCAACTTAACAAAAAACAAATATATACCCATTTCAATTATTTATTTTCACCAGTGAAACCAATATAACATCTCAACATTTACAAATATACATTTCTGACATTCAAAAACAAAACAAAAACAAATCAGTGACCAATATAGCCACCTTTCTTTGCAAGGACACTCAAAAGCCTGCCATCCATGGATTCTGTCAGTGTTTTGATCTGTTCACCATCAACATTGCGTGCAGCAGCAACCACAGCCTCCCAGACACTGTTCAGAGAGGTGTACTGTTTTCCCTCCTTGTAAATCTCACATTTGATGATGGACCACAGGTTCTCTTTGGGGTTCAGATCAGGTGAACAAGGAGGCCATGTCATTAGTTTTTCTTCTTTTAGACCCTTTCTTGCCAGCCATGCTGTGGAGTACTTGGACGCGTGTGATTCATTGTCCTGCATGAAAATCATGTTTTTCTGGAAGGATGCAGACTTCTACCTGTACCACTGCTTATCTTACAAAGCTGCTACTTTTTTGTGACCGAATCATCTGAAGCTATTTATCAGCATCATCTTAATTCGGTTACATACAGATAGAGGATATTACAGGAACGAGATGGGGTTGTTTCTGTTCCGTAAGAAGCAGTAGATATCATCTCTTATCAAACATCTCCTTTAATCGTCTGTTTGTCATGTAAATGAGTTCAGAGTTAGGCTGTGTGTGTGTGTTCTAATGGCACAATTCAGTTTACTCAAGACTATTTGAGCTTATATTTGTCATTCTTTCTTTCAAACTTCTTGTCAGGTTTCACGTTCACAGTAAGCTGATGAATTTTATGGCTCCTATGGACAACAGCAGCATGAGCGATGATGCACGGTGAGTGAAGCCTTACCTTTCATTAATCTGCTAAAAAGACAAAAACAATCATCTGATCATACACACCATCCTATTCATATGTTATATACAGTTGTTTAAAGGCATCATTCCTACAAGAAATATGTCATACATTCATCAACCCATCACTGGGAAACACCCATACACTCTCTTTTACACAGACTACGGACAATTTAGCTAACCCAATTCACCTATAGTCCATGTCTTGGGATACCAGAGCACCTGGAGGAAACCCACACGAACACGGGGAGAACATGCAAACTCTTCACAGAATTGCCAACTGACCCAGCTGAGGCTCGAACCAGCAACCTTCTTGCTGTGAGGCAACAGCGCTACCCATCGCTCTGGCCAATATGTCATACAATTCTTTAAAATGAGATGTTTAGCAGAATATCACAGCTGCTCTTTTCCATAAAACTAAAGTCGATATGGAAAAAGTAAAAAAAAAAAAACTACAACAAAAGCAGTTTACGAATGTTGCACTGTATTTAAAGGCTGTTTGTGCTATTTTTGCCTTTATTTGATTGGTCCATGAGGTGGGTTTCTAACTCGGGACACCCAAAGTGCTATATATCGGTATAATAACCCCTGGGCTATAGGCGCCATCGTTTAAAAGCTTTTAAAGCTGAGAAAATTCTTCTAAATTCTATTTTGTAGTAAACAAACTTTTGGTCAAAAAACATTTCAGTACTGAAATAAAGGCTGCATGGTGGCGCAGTGGGTAGCACGTTCACCTAACCTCAAGAAGGTCGCTGGTTTGAGCCTCAGGTGGGTCAGTTGGCGTTTCTGTGTGGAGTTTGCATGTTCTCCCCGTGTTAGCTTGGGCTTCCTCCAGGTGCTCCAGTTTCCCCCACAAGTTCAAAGACATGCGCTATAGGTGAATTGGGTAAGCTAAATTAATTAGCTTATTAATTAAGCTAAATTAATTAGCTTGTAATTCTGGGTTCAGTGTCTGCTCATACAATTGTTGTAGTTTATATTACCAAGAAATTTGCACTACAGTTGACTTTGGTCAACACTGAATGTGTTCTGTTAACTCTGTTAGACTCTGTAACTAGAATTACTACTAAAACTAAAACTGAAACTAAATATAAAAAAAAACTTAATTGAAATGTGTTTACAAAATGAAAACTAAAACAAAACTTTAATGACACTTGATCTAAACTCAAATTAACAGCAAATTTTAAAATTAAAAATGTTGAAAGATGTTTCACGCGGACGATCACACTGGTGTGATCAGCCTTGGCTAGTCTCTGAAGCGTACAATCACACCGGTGTGATTAGAATGTTCAGAGCGCACGTCATTAACTGCTAAAATTCAAATCTGACAGCGTGCGCTGAGGCACAGAAAGAGGTGCACAGAGCTTGTCATAAATCACAATTTATCTGTGCTTTCAAACAAATCACATTTATTTTAGGCTTCAGACATTCAAATACACATAACTACAAGAAAAACATACCTTTTAAGGTTTGTAAAACACACATGGATGTCTCTGGAGACGGCATAATTTTTTTTTTCAATAGAACTGGATGATGTGCTTTGTTCACATAAGATACACAATGTTTATGTTTCTAGAATATTTTCTTTATTCCTCTCCCAGATAAACAGTTGATTACCTTAATGTATTTCAGCAGAAATTATGAATAAACATGACGTAAATCCAGCAGCTCGGATCTCTCTTGCAGTTGTTGCTAGAGAGGATACAGCTACGATCGGAAGTTAACAAGAAGTAGTAATATTATTTATTAAATTGTGAATTAATTGTATTTTATTAGCGTCTATCGCTATCTCAACCCTAAACCCAACCCTCGTGGTATTGTAAAAATATCATTTGTTGTACAGTGTCACAAAAAATATACTATATTGGTGTTAGTATCCTCAGCTGTATCCCATCTAGATTTCACCACGCTGCAGGAGAGAGTGAAGTCTAGGTGGCATACAGCTGAGGATCACTAATAAAATAAAATTTTATTAGATTATGCTATATTGTCATGAGTATCCTCAGTTGTATCCCATCTAGCTAAAAAATACAATTAATGCGTAATTTAATAAATAATATAAATACTTCTGGTTAACTTCTGATCACAGCTGTATCCCTTCTAGCAACAACAATGGCGCCCAGTACAAGTCACTATTTATTAAGCTGTTTAAAAGACAAAATATATGTTCTATCACATATTTGAGAATCGGAATATCACGAATTTCACAATATAAATAGAGCATTCATTAATATTTACTGAAAAGGGCAAAAAGAAATCAAATACGACATATACATAGATCATTGGGGCTGGTGGGTCATGTGATAAATTTGAAGTGTTGCAATGTTAACTTTCGAATGCAATGGATTTTAAGTAACGGTCACAAAAAAAAAACATGCAGAAGGGTCAGCTGGAGTATTTAAAACTGATACGTGAAAAGGGTTAAAAATGCCAAGCTAAAATAACCTTGGTTTGGAGTAGGAAGGTATATAAATGAAGACAAAACTTTCACTTTTGAGTGAACTATCAATGCATCCCCAGCATTTGAGTTTCGTTGGTTTTTTTTTGGATAATTTTTTACACTGTTACTGTGCTGTGGGGACACCAACAGGAAGGTGTGCGTGTTTGTAATTAAAGGTTGCGTTGTGTGCTTCTCTGTCCTGTCAGGCAGCAGTAATCCTCCTCAAACAGAGAACAGACTAATCAAACACTCTCAGTAGATTCACTCACACATTTCAAAGATTTCACTTTTAATCCCTCCTCTTGTTGTTTTTATGCTTTGGTTCCACAAAGGCAGTACATGTCTGGTGTTTTGTAGCTATTCTTATTGGCACATCAAAACCTAAAGCTTTTATTTTAGTGAGTGCAATACCATTCAAAACTTTTGGGTCAAAAAAGTATGTATATATTTAAAATGACACTTTATTCAGTAATGAAAGTCAAGTTTGTTGCGCTTTATGCAACATGGAACACGGTTCAACGCTAAGGATTTTTTTATCGATTGGGCCAGTGGTTCAGATTTTTACTTGCCTTGCCAAAATTTTCACTGTCCCCACCAAAAAAAAAAAAAAGTTAATAGCTATTTCTTAGCCACATATTTTAAATAATGTGTCAAAAGCCAAACATAATTTTAATACATATAACTTTTTAAATAGAAGTTATGCTGAATAAAAAGTGTGTGATAATTTAAAAAATCACAATTGTGATGAAACTAAATTTGATAGTGTGTAGGGTATATACAGTAGAAGTCAGAATTATTAGCCCCCTAAATTGTTAACCCCCCTGTTTATTTTTTCCCCCAATTTCTGTTTAACAGAGAGATTTTTTTTTCAACACATTTCTAAACATAATAGTTCATAATAGTTCTTTGCCATGATGACAGTAAATAATGTTTTACTAGATATTTTTCAAGACACTTCTATACAGCTTAAAGTGACATTTAAAGGCTTAACTGGGTTAATTAGGTTAACTAGGCAGGTTAGGGTAATTAGGCAAGTTATTGTATAACGATGGTTTGTTCTGTTTCTGACTATCTAAAAAAATAGCTTAAAGGGGCTAATAATTTTGACCTTAAAATGGTCAATTAAATTTATTATTCAGAAGAAAAAATATTATCAGACAAATTGTGAAAATGTCCTTGCTCTGTTAAACAGGATTTGGGAAATATTCAAAACAGAAAAAAATATTCAAAGGTGGCCTAATAATTCTGACTTCAACTGTGTGTGTGTGTATGTATGTATATATGTATGTATGTGTATATATATATATATATATATATATATATATATATATATATATATATATATATATATATATATATATATATATATATATATACTACGCGCACACGTATATATATATATATATATATATATATATATATATATATATATATATATATATATATATAGATATATATAGATATATATTTATACAGTTGAAGTCAGAATTATTAGCCCCCCTTTACATTTTTTATTCTTTTTTTAAATATTTCCCAAATGATGTTTAACAGAGCAAGGAAATTTACACAGTATATTTTGTCATCTGGAGAAAGTCTTATTTGTTTTATTACGGCTATAATAAAAGGCGTTAATAATTTTTTAAACACCATTTTACGGTCAAAATTATTAGCCCCTTTATGCTATATATTTTTCGATAGTCTACAGAACAAACCATCATTATACAATAACTTGCCTAATTACCCTAACCTGCCTAACAAAGTTAACCTAATTAACCCAGTTAAGCCTTTAAATGTCACTTTAATCTGTATAGAAGTGTCCTGAAAAATATCTAGTCAAATATTATCTACTGTCATCATGGCAAAGATAAAATTTTGCATTGTGTTCAATGTTTGCATGTGATTTATTTATTTATTAAGTATTCCATTTTTGTTAAGAACCTATACACTATAAAACAAAAAAATTACAATCCTACATAATCTTACCTTGAAGTTGTGCCCTGATCTTCTCTCTGTAGTCGTGGCTATTATTGATGCAGGTGTTTCAGTGCTCCAGCATGTGCTGTGCTTGGTTTGGAGAGGTGTAGAGGAGAGAGATGCAGGATGTGGAGGCAGGATTAGATAGGAGAGGATGGATTGATGAAGAGCTGAGCTGACAGATAGACTTGGCCTGCTGATCATGCTCACAGTGCTGTTCTACTTGAGCACGCACACAACCAAAACATCAAACACTCAAGAGGGTGAAAAGAATACACACACATGCACCTTTAAGCAAACCAGGAGACAACAGAGCATTTGCGTTGCTGTTTTGGTTGTACAAATATACATTATACATATGCATGCATGCGTACACATACAATCATGCAGTTGTTGCTAAAAGTGATGATATTTTATGATAAAATTCAATTTGAATGAAAAATACGTATGAAATATAGCAGCATGGTGGGTCAACACTTAGCAATGTTGCCTCACAGCATGTTTTCCCTGTGTTGGTGTGGGTTTCCTCCGTGTGCTCTGGTTTCCTCCACAATCAAAAAACATGCAGTATAGGTGAATTGGACGAACTAAAATGGCTGTAGTGTGTGAGTGTGTATGTGTGTATGGTGTTTTCCAGTACTGGGTTGCAACTGGAAGGGCATCCGCTGTGTAAAACATGTGCTGGATAAGCTAGCGGTTCATTCCGCTGTGGCGACCCCTGATAAAGAAGGTACTAAAACAAAGGAGAATGAACAAATGAATTGAGGTATGAAGAACTTGTAACAATGTATTTTAAACAATATTTTTTTTGTAAAACAAACAACTGATTACTATGGAAAATATGTTTATAATTGTTTTGAGCTTTTTTTTTCATTTTACAAAAAAAGGAAATGCTTAAATTTGTTTTATTTGATTAGAAACTATTTTCTAGTTCATTACTTAAGAAGCATGTTTCAGCAGTTATCACAAATAAAACACCACTAGTGAAAAAAATACTTCTTACAAATCAAACTACATACTTTAATTAAAATTAAGCTGAAATAAAATTATAAATAAATATTGATTATAAATATAAAAATTTCTATATTCATAATTTTATTACAGCTTAATTTCTCTCTCTCTCTCTCTCTCTCTCTCTCTCTCTCTCTCTATATATATATATATATATTGGATGATAAACTCTCGGTGGAAAAAATGTAAAGGGGGAAGTATATGTTTGAATTATAAGATAAAGTGTTAAAATAAAGAATAATAATAAAAGTGAATAGAAATATTTTTAATAAATAATGTAATGTAATAAAACTCAATAAAAAATACAACAATAGATTATAAATAATTTCACAGTAACGTTTGATTAATATTTAAGGAATACTTTTCAAACATTTGAGTTGAGTAAAATATCTTTTAAGACTTACTGATAATTTTATTGATCAAGAATGCATTCATCTGATGAATAAATACTATTAAAGGTGCTGTATGTAAGTTTTTGATTCTTCTAAAGCATAAAAATACCATAATATGTTTGCAGATATTTAAGAAACATCCCAAGTGAACATACTTGTTTAACTGAAAAACAATGCTGAAGTCAGATATTCTGCTTTGAAAATGGTTTTTCCGTGCCGGAACGCTGTCTTTGTTTAGGTAAAGTTAACCTGCAGAATGCCAGTTTAGCCAATTATAATTCAGCACTCCGGGTTGCCTTGTTGGAAAACAGCGTATTTCATTCATTCATTCAGAAAGGCTCTGAAAGCATGCGCCCGTGACCGAAATGGACAGTATCAGACGTCGAAATGAGACAGATTCAGTTCCACATGAGGTTATTAATTAGCAAATGATATAAATATTACGAACGTAAACATTAGGTGAGCAGGTTACATTGTAATCTCGTGTCCTAACAACACGCAAACAGCAGTTTGACTCTTTGCACCAGACGAAACACGACAGAAATGTAAATACAGCCATTCAGAAGCACAGAATAAGCACTCACTCACGAAACGGTAAGGTTTAGAATCCATTCAAACTCACATTGTTAGCATTTAGCACTGAATAAAACACACGAGGCTTACCTGAGGTGCACTGTCATAGGTTTCACATGTTGAGCTTTCAGAAATAGAAACCGTTTCTAATATCTTAATTCGAGGTGTTGGTTAGAACTAAAACTCTTTTTAATATGGAACATAATTCCTTCTATCGCGTGTCGTTGATTTTATTTAGAACACGGTTTAAATCACTCGCTCCTGTACTCAATCTCTGGCATCCACCGCGTGTGTTTATTTTGATCTAGGAGTGCAATACCCAGTTCAACCACTGGGTGTCAAACTTACATACTGCACCTTTAATGCTTTTTTTCTATTTATCAAAGAATCATGAAAACATAGTTGAAAGAATAGATTTTCTAGCAGCAAAATATACATTTACCGGCCACTTTATTAGGTACACCTTACTATTATCGGGTTTGACCCCCTTTTGCCTTCAGAATTGCCTAATTCCTCGTGGCATAGATTCAACAAGCTACTGGAAATATTCCTCAGAGATTTTGGTCTATATTGACATGATAACATCACACAGTTGCTGCAGATTTGTCGGCTGCACATCCATGATGTGAATCTCCTGTTCCATCACATCCCAAAGGTTGAGACTGGTGACTGTGAAGGCCATTTGAGTACAGTGAACTCATTGTCATGTTCAAGAAACCAGTCTGAGATGATTCATGCTTTATGACATGGAGCGTTATCCTGCTGGAAGTAGCCATCTGAAGATGGGTACACTGTGGTCATAAAGGGATGGACATGGTCAGCAACTATACTGGCTGTGGCATTGACACGATGCTCAGTTGGTGCTAATGGGCCCAAAGTGTGCCAAGAAAATATCCCCCACACCATTATACCACCACCCCCAGCCTCAACCGTTGATGCAAGGCAGGATGGATCCATGCTTTCATGTTGTTGACGCCAAATTCTGACCCTACAATCCGAATGTCGCAGCAGAAATGGAGACTCATCAGACCAGGCAACGTTTTTCCAATCTTTTATTGTCCAATTTTGGTGAGCCAGTGTGAATTGTAGCCTCACTTTCCTGTTCTTAGCTGACAGTAGTGGCACCTGGTGTGGTCTTCTGCTGCTGTAGCCCATCCGCCTCAAGGTTGGATGTGTTGTGCATTCAGAGATGCTCTTCTGCATACCTTGGTTGTAACGAGTGGTTATTTGAGTTACTGTTGTCTTTCTATCAGCTGGAACCAGTCTAGCCATTCTCCTCTGACCTCTGGCATCAACAAGGCATTTGCGCTCACAGAACTGCTGCTCACTGGATATTTTCTCTTTTCTCTGGATCATTCTCTGTAAACCCTAGAGATGGTTGTGCATGAAAATCCCAGTAGATCAGCAGTTTCTGAAATACTCAGACCTGTCTTGCACCAACAACCATGCACGTTCAAAGTCACTTAAATCACCTTTCTTTCCCATTCTGATGCTCGATTTGATTGTCTTGACCATGTCTACATGCCTAAATGCATTGAGTTGCTTAGAAATTTGCGTTAACGAGCAGTTAGACAGGTGTACTTAATAAAGTGGCCAGTGAGTTTACTATTGTTCAAAATATTTTTGTTTTTAGATTCAATAAATACAGCCCTGATACGCATAAAAATGTGACATAACCCCAAACTATATGACAGTAATACATGCAACATTGATTAATATTCAGTTAATCGACTAGAATCAGAAAAAATCAGTGCAGTGATGATGCACAGTAAAGGGTCCTAGCTATAGTCATTGATGGTAGTCAGATTTACATTTATATATATTTTATTTGTCACAAAACGCTGATAACACCTTTATCAAAGCACAGATGACACAAACTGATGTCTGACCTTTTTACCAGCCACGCACACAAACACACCATCTTATTTACATAACAATTGTTGAACTACAGTAATAATGATGTATGCCGATGGCATCAGAGAGTGACCGCTGACCTTTGCAGAGGAGGAATTCTCAGCGACCTTTTCCAGATGCACATAAACACAAACACTTTCCCTCCGCTGTATCACAACAGCAGCTCTATAACACCCGACACGCACCACCGCAGCCATGAATGTTAATGCCGTCAATGCAGGAACGACACACACACACAGCTTAAGAGATCATTACAATGCATTTGTCTCTGATGGGAAGAGCCTGGTACTCTGGGTTCTCCGGGTCCGGTTGGGATCTGAATGTATGCACGACGCTGTAATCCTGAACGCTGCTGATGCATTTCTAACAGGGATTTGGGATTAAGTCTGGGTCTGTTGGTCTGCTCTGTCCGGCCCCTCTGGGACATCAGCACCTCAATCTCGGGGCCATATTTGTGTGCTTTTGTCCTCTCTGCATTAAACAGGGCCACACTTTATCTATTAGGATTTGTGGCCTTTAGTCACGGATGAGCAGATTCTCAGGCTCTTCATGCCACTTTGATGGACGTTTACTTTTTTCATTTTATACCCGGATGTTTTCCAGTCTCCACAGATTCAGTGCCACATAATACCAAAAAACGTTCACTTAATATACATGTGAAGTCTAAATTATTAGAATTTTTGTTACTTTTTCAAATATTTGCCAAAATAATGTTTTACAGAGCAAGGAATTTTTCACAATATTTGTTATCTTATTTGTTTAATTTCGGCTAGAAATATTTAAACTTTTTTAAGGTCAATATTATTAGCTCTTAAGAAGTATTTTTTTTCTGATTGTCTACAGAACAAACCACTGTTATACAATGACTTGCCTAATTATCCTAGTTAAGCCTTTAAACTGCACTTTAAGTTGAATACTGGTGTCTTGAAAAATATCTAGTAAAATATTATCTAGTCAAGACGGAACTCAATAAATGCGCGGTGGCTTTTGGAAATGTGAGGTGCTCTATGGGTGCTCATACACTCAGTCAGATCTGGGAGGTAATAATACTAAACCACTTTGATAATTGACATTGTTTAAAGGTGCTGTATGTAAGTTTTTGACTCTTCTAAAGCATAAAAATACCATAATATGTGTGCAGATATTTAAGAAACATCCCAAGTGAACATACTTGTTTAACTGAAAAACAATGCTGAAGTCAGATATTCTGCTTTGAAAATGGGTTTTCCGTGCCGGAACGCTGTCTTTGTTTAGATAAATTTCATATGCACGATGCCAGTTTAGCCAATTATATGTCAGCACCCTGGGTTGCCTTGTTGGAAAACAGCGTATTTCATTCATTCATTCAGAAAGACTCTGAAAGCGTGCGTCCGTGACCAAAAAGAACAGTATGGGAGACAGATGCAGTTCCACATGAGGTTATTAATTAGCAAATTACATAAATATTACGAACGTAAACATTAGGTGAGCAGGTTACATTGTAACCGCGTGTCCTAACAACACGCTGTGACGAGAGAGGCAGCTATTTGGCTGTTTGCACCAGACGAAACACGGCAGAAATGTAAATACAGCCTTTCAGAAGCACAGAATATGCACTCACTCACGAAACGGTAAGGTTTAGAATCTATTTAATACATGTTAACCTATTTAACATCAATGTAGATGCTGAATCACTCATATGTGTTTAGTTCTAAAGTTCAATTTCAGACGGTTTATTGTATTTTCAAGATCTGAGGTGAACTTTCTGCTTTCAGTATATGGCAACAAATGCCATGTAAAATGCATTCAAACTCGCATTGTTAGCATTTAGCACAGAATAAAGCACACGAGGCTTACCTGAGGTGATCTAGCTGTCATAGGTTTCTGTTGTTCAGCTGTGAGAAATAGAAGCCATTTCTAATAAATCAATTCGAGGTGTTGGTTAGGACAAAAACTCCTTTTAATATGGAAAATATTCCCTCTATCGCGTGTCGTTGCTTTTATTTAGAACACAGTTTAAATCACTCGCTCCTGTACACAATCTGGCATCCCAGCGTACTTTTATTATGATCCAGGAGTGCAATACCTAGTTCAACCACTGGGTGTCAAACTTACATACTGCACCTTTAAGAGATTTTAGATTGACCAAGAGATTTTAACATGCAGGTTTTCGTTATTACATGAACTGTTAAAACAAAATCAAGTTTATTCACATTTTTTGGTCCTCAGGCGTGGCATTTATTCAATAAATGTGTTTTGATCATAGACTGACAATTTTTTTTGACAAATCTGACAAATCTTTTTTTTTTATGCTAATTTTCAAAATGTATTTGCATCTTAGTGTTTACATTTGGCATTTTTATGTGATATTCCAAGATGGATGAAAACATAGTTAATGTAAAAAACATAAAATGAATAGGAATTTGAGTTAAAAACAAGGTGGAAACAGCAAATAGAAAATTACAATATATAAGGTTTGAATAATTTCAGGCTTGATTATATGAGCAATATCACACGAGTAGCAGTGCGACCGGCACTGGTGGGAGGCTTCAGGCCGAGTGCCTGTAGTGTGGTAGTGTTTTTTTTTTTTTTTTTTTTAACGCTGTAATGAATATTTTAAAACATATGTTCGTTTTCCGTACAAATTTGGAATAATGACAAAAAATACTAATTTGTGGATCTCCTTACTTCCGGGTTCAGCACTTCCGTTGTGGCAGGTGTATTCTTGGAAATTTTCTTACCCCTCCGTTTTGAGTGTGGTCCTGAAAAATTTTTGTTAGAAGGGGTGTACCCCTTAGCCCTACGCCAGGGCTATTCAATTGGCGGCCCACGGGCCGAACCCGCCCCCGAGGCAATTTGTTCCGGCCCTCCAAATAGTGTGACCAAGACATCAAAAATAAATTTAGTTCAGTCGAAAAACGGCCGCTATAGTTATGAAGTGACGTGCGCCTGCCTGTTCAATACAGCATGAGCTGCAAACTGCGCAGAGCGTGAGTCACCTGACATTCAGGGAGTAGCCAAAAATATTTGGATATGTTTGTAGAAAAGGCCTTTTGTACTATGCACTGATATCGTCAATAGGGATGCAACAATTAGCCGATTTCCCTATTAACTGCGCTTAAATTCGTCACAATTAATCGTAAAGGCTTCTCTAAGCCGCATTTCTGTTGCACGGAACAAAACAAAACTGCTGCAGTTAAAGTTATGCCAAGTTGCCAACTGTGCAAAGTTCCAAGTATGTACACCGGATTAACGCAGCGGCCGTTCCCATATCACGTCTTTTCCGCTTGCAAGTTTGTTGTTTCTAATGTAAGAATATATGACAATATGCGCGCACAAGCGGAGCAACGCGCTTGCATCTTTGCGGGCGCACGCAGTAAAAAACATCTCACGGTGAGAGTTGTGCGTGCCTTTCAGTGCAGTGTAAACAAAAGATATGTTAGACGAATTAATATTAAGATGATTATGTATGCATGAACGCAGATGGCCACAACAGGTCATCTTAATAGCTCGCCTAATATAAAACTTGAATTTACATTAGACCTGATAACCGTCAAACCATGATTATTCTTCAGACTATATAATCGTACAACCAAAATCTATAATTGTTGCATCCCTAATTGTTATGCAGTTCAAAAAATAACATATGAATGTGTCTGAATGTAGAAGAAGCCTACTTAGCAATGCACTGCTTTTGTTGTGCTCTAAAATACATTTGAATGTTTGTAAAAAAAAAAAAAAAAAAAAAGTCTATTGTACAATGCACTGATATTATGTAGTTTCAAAATACAATATATTAACATTTTAATGTAGAAAAAGCCAACGTGGGTGTCTTAAGGAGCAAAAATACAACATATGGGCTCTTATATTGCTGTTGTGTTATCACTCATATAGCAAGTCATATCTCTCCGGCCCTTCGTTTGGGATGCTTTTCATGAACCGGCCCCCATGACAAACTAATTGAATAGCCCAGCCCTACGCCTTCAAATCTAAAGAGAATTGGGACACCACTACCCCTTGACGTGAACGCGCAAAACGAGGGGTAAGGGGAAGGGCTAAGAAGTAGAATTGGGATTGGGCCTTAGTCACTTACTAGTCCCACTATTTGTAATTACAATATTTGCTTATTGACTAAAGTTACACAATGTGAAGGTTTTTGTTTCGTAAATTTTGCTTTTGAGTTGAGAAATAGTCATGTAATTGACCTATTGTGTTTTGTATGTTTTCAGGTCTGAGCTGTTTCGTTCCCTGTTTGCAAATGGTCCAGTGACAACACACTGACCTGAAACATTTGTCTTAACATGCTTATACCCCGGGTGTGTGTGTACCACACTGCCCACACACGCACACACTTTTCTGCTGCTCCTGCAGGTGAAATCCCTCAGGAACCCAAACCTAGTTCCTTCTTTAAGTAACTTGCTGTAAATGAAACCGTTATTTTGATTTGTGAAATGACTCATTTTAGTGCCTCTTTATATTAAAAACATTGTCAACAAACACAGTGTTCTCATTGATGTCTTAATTGTACTTTTTTTACATGATCAAATCTAGTGAAAGCGATATCCACCTCTAAATGAATTCCCCTGTCTGGAAGCGTTCTGTAATGTTATCTGATCTGTGGTATCAGAGGAACCTTCACCTTCAATTATCTGCTTAAGATTTCATTATTGTGTCGGTCATAATTATAATTGGCTATTGAGTTGGCATGATTCTATTTAGTATATTTGGTTGTTGGTGGGTAGAAGGAGTATAGACTGTGAAAGCCACTCAGATGGGGCCGAATGAGAAAATGATTGGAGAATTCATAAATCAATGAAAGTGTGTTCCTGGGATCATTCTGTCTGCTATTTGATTCCTCTTAGTAGGAAGATGAGCACTGATTATCTTTTGGTAAAAAAAAAAAAAAAAAAAGGTACAAACCCATCAGGATTTTATCTCGAGCAACACATATTCTGATTTGTTGAAATTAACATTAACGTGGCCCTTTATTAATAGCAAACCGTTTGCTTTTTAAGTACATACAGTGCATCCGGAAAGTATTCATAGCGCTTCACTTTTTCCACATTTTTTATGTTACAGCCTTATTCCAAAATGGATTAAATTAATTTATTTCCGCAACATTCTACACACAATACCCCATAATGACAATGTGAAAAAAGAGTTTTTGAAATTGTTGCAAATTTATTAACAAAAAAAAAGCTGAAAAATCACATGTACAAAAGTATTCACAGCCTTTGCTGTGAAGCTCTAAATTGACCTCAGGTGCATTCTGTTTCCACTGATCATTCTTGAGATGTTTCAGCAGCTTCATTGGAGTTCACCTGTGGTCAATTCAGTTGATTGAACATGATTTGACAAGGCATACACCTGTCTATATAATAGAGGTGTCAAAATTAATTGTTTCTTCGGTGCACCGTGATGCAGACGTGGACAATTCGGTATCGGTTCAGTAATAATCATAACCGGTTATTGTGTAATGACGTCCTTTATCTCATATGCACTATGTTGTCGTAGCTTACTATGCCGAGGGAGGCGAGCGCTAGTGTTTACACCGCTCCAAAGTCCAACTACTTAAAAACACAGAAGCTGTGCACAATTTTACTGCGTGTGTGTTTGCTGGACAGTTTTTCACTGACACTTACAGTAGAAGCCCTTATTTCACAGCGATTGAAACTAAACTCTATTTTTCTCTCTTACTGTGGCCCATTTGACTGGCTGGCGTGACTTTTCCTCTCCTCTCGGGTGTTACAGCGATACTTCTGGATACAGACATGAGTGCGTGAGTTTTCTCCACCGCGTCTATCATGGATCAGCTGTGATCAATGCTGCAGTGTTGCCAGATGTAGCTGACTGATTCCAGCCCAAAAAACTATGCAAAACCGCCCAATCTGGCAGCACTGCGCCACTGCCGTTTATCAGTCACTCATTGGTGAACAGCGCCTGTAAAGTAAAATATAAAATTGTGTATGGAAAGCATCATCAATGCACCGAGATATCGAATTGAACTAAATGGATGGCATGATAATCGTAACCGAACCGTGAGACCAGTGTAGGTTCACACCTCTACTATATAAGGTCTCAGGGTTGCCAGTGCATGTCAAAGCATAAACCAAGCATGAAGACAAAGGAATTGTCTGTAGACCTCCGAGACAGAATTGTCTTGAGGCACAAGGCTGGGGAAGGTTACAGAAAAATTTCTGCTGCTCTGAAAGTTTAGATGAGCACAGTGGCCTCCATCATCCGTAAGTGGAAGATGTTTGGAACCACCAGGACTCTTCCTAGAGCTGGCCGGTCATCTAGGGCCTTAGTCAGGCAGGTAATCAATAACCCGATGGTCACTCTGTCTGAGCTCCAGCGTTCTTCTGTGAAGAGAGGAAAACCTCACAGAGGGACAACCATCTGTGCAGCAATCCACCAATCAGGCCTGTATGGTAGAGTGGCCAGACAGAAGCCACTCCCCGCCTGGAATTTGCCAAAAGGTATCTGAAGGACTCTCAGACCATAAGAAACTAAATTCTCTGGTCTGATGAGACTAAAATTGAACTCTTTGGAGTGAATGCCAGGCGTTACATTAGAAGAAAACCAGGCACCACTCATCACCAGGCTAATACCATCCCTACAGTGAAGCATGGTGGAGGCAGCATCATGCTGTGGGGATGTTTTCAGAAGCAGGAACTGGAAGACTAGTCAGGATAGAGGGAAAGATGAATGCAGCAATGTACAGAAACATCCTGAATGAAAACCTGCTTCAGAGTGCTCTTGACCTCAGACTGGGGCGACGGTTCATCTTCCAGCAGGACAATGACCCAAAGCACACCAAGAAAATACCAATGGAGTGGCTTCTCAACAACTCTGTGAATGTCTTTGAGTGGTCTAGCCAGAGACCAGACCTAAATCCTATTGAACATCTCTGGAGAGATCTGAAAATGGCTGTACACCGTCGCTTCCAATCCAAGCTGATAGAGCTTGAGAGGTACTGCAAAGAGGAATGGGTAAAAATTCCCAAAAACAAGTGTGCCAAGCTTGTGGCATCATATTCACAAAGACTTGAGGCTGTAATTGCTGCCAAAAGTGCATCAACAAAGTATTGAGCAAACGCTGTGAATACTTATGTACATGTGATTTTTCAGGTTTTTTATTTTTAATAAATTTGCAACAATTTCAAAAACTCTTTTTTCACCTTGTCATTATGGGGTATTATGTGTAGAATTTTGAGGAAATTAATTAATTTAATCCTTTTTGGAATAAGGTTGTTACAAAAAATGTGGAAAAAGTGCAGCGCTATGAATGCTTTTGGGATGCACTGTATTTGCATTCTCTTCATTCAGTAAGAACCTATTCACTGAATTACATTGTTAAAGGATGACAAATAATAATAATAAAAAAACTACAATCTGGTTTAAGTCCAGCTCCCTGGTAGATCTTCTACAGTGTGCTTCCACTACCCTGTCAAATCTGCGCTCCGTTCTGCTGGCAATGCTACAACCCCACTTTTCTGGGATGTCAAATTTAGGTCTGAGCACTCCTGATTTAACCAGTTGGATGACAGCATGTACTATGGCAAGCCATTTTGACATTTAAGTTATAACCCGTACTAGTATCTATTTTTATGTTACTAGTGCTTATTTTTAAGATACTAGTATCTATTCCATTAAGTACTAGTGCTTAGTCATTAGATACCAGTGCTTTATAAAAATATACTAGTGCTGACTCATTAGACAATAGTTATTTTTATTAGATACTAGTACTTATTAAATAGATAGGCTACTAGAACTTATTTGAATAGTAACTATTCTGTTGTTACTAGTAACAAATGTAAAAATTTTCCATTAATTTCTATGGAATCTGTCATTGAGATATCAACTATTCAGCTTTGACTAGTATGTATTCCACCTGGGACTAGTACATATTTTAATGTACTAGTAGTACATCATTAGGTACTAGTTCTTATTAATTACATATATAGTATCTAATTAATAGATTCTAGTACCCATGGTTTCCCGCTACATTCATTCTTCCATGGCGGGGCGCCACACCAAAATTCATCCTGCCACGGTTACATAACAGCTTCTCATTCAAAAACATTCAGTCGTTTTTTTTAATAGCGGGTTATAATCGTACCAAAACGTATTAAAAAGTAAGTGAATTATAACAGCGCAAACATTTCTGTAATCGTAGTGCTGTGGGTTATTTGTTTAACCCTTTAAAGTGACATGCTCATGCTAGATACTAGTACATGTTGATTAAATACTAGTACTTGTTTGAAAAGTAAAACATTTTATTTTACTAGTAAAATGTTTAATTGAACTTTACCATTTGGACGAGTAAAAAAAAAAAAGTAGAACTGACTAAAATAAGAATTGTTACTAGTAATAGTTATAAAAGATACTATTGTCTAATAAATAAATAAATTCTAGTACTAATGAAAAACTACTAGTGTCTATTTAACAGTTACTAGTATTTAATAAATAAGCACTAGTATTGAATACATAAGTACTAGTATCTATTTAATAGGTACTAGTATCTAATAAAAATAACTATTGTTTAATGAGTATGGACTAGTATCTAATGAATAAGCACTAGTAACATGAACATAGATACTAGTACGGGTGATAGATTAAATGTCAAATTGGCTTGCCATACGTGTACAGTTATCACACGTGTAGTCACACTTGCAAGAAATGATCAATGCATAAATATACAGACATACATGGCTCAAGATGTTTGTGTGAACAAAGTGTGAAGGAACACATTTTCATGGTAGCCTACAATACATCAGCAATCAAGTTCCTGAGAAGAGGGGGAATCTAACTTGCATCGTGTATTCACCGGGGTACCTCAGAGTTAGGTTCTTGGCCCTTTTTTAGACAAATCAATGAGATCTATCATTCAAGTTACACTAGGAGGGTGACAAACTCAATTCCTGGAGGGCTGCAGGCAGCCCTGCTTCAACACACCTATCTGTAGGTATCGAACAAGCCTAAAGCACTCAATTAGTTTGATCAGGTGTTTAATTAGGGTCACCTGTGAGTTACACCATGCTCTTTTTATGATGAGAGTACACATGTCAGTTCATCTAACTGCCTCAATCTGGACGAAAGCACCATTTTAATAAGGAACAGTAAATAAATGCTAGATGTTATAGAATGTGTATATGGGGGAGTGAACCTACACGTCTCACTGTTCAGTTATGATCATGTCATCGATTCAGTTCAATATTTCAGTGCATCACGATGCATTGATGTTACTTAAATAACCAAAACAGCTTTTCATTTACCTTCATAGATTAGCTGCTGTCAATTGCCTGGGCACGTACAGGGCGACATGTAGGCTTACTAAAAAAAAACGTATAAGTGGTTAAGTGTTAATTTACTCATCTAAAGTTACATTTTAACATAAATTCTTGGGAAAATGACCAATACAACACATGAAACATTTAATATAACGTACTTACCTTCAGATTACTACGGAAGTCCTAAGAGGCCATGCATTAAAATATTTTTTCTCTCTTGTTATGTCGCGATCACGACTTAATTATCTTGTGATCTCGACATAACTCGTTTTCTCGTGATCTCGACATAACAAAAAGTTGTTATGTCATGATCACGACTTAATAAAGTTGTTATGTCGTGATAACGACTTAATTTTCTTGTGATCTCGACATAACAAAAAGTTGTTATGTCGTGATCACGACTTATTTTTTTTGCTTTTATTTATTTATGTATTTATTATTATTATTATTATTATTATTATTATTATTATTATTATTATTATTAATATCTGGCAAATGTCTGGCCAGAGAGTCTACACCGGCCCTGCGAACAGGGAGAGAATAGCCCAACTGCAGACTCGCATTTGTGCAACACATTAAAGGCGTTCAGAACAGCCATAATATGAGAGCAAACGCTCGTGTTCATGATTAATGTACATTTATGATTATATTCACGTATTTGATTATATACCATTATTTACAATAATAATCCCTGAACTGTTACCATTTTAAGGCAACTCTATGGCACTAAATAAGTTGCTGCATGCATGAATTAAATGATGAAGAATGATGAAGATCCTGCACTTGCTTTGATCCTTTCCGCAAATTATTTACAACTTTAAAAATGCGCCATAGAGTTGCAGTAAAATGATAACAGTTGATGCAAATTATTGTAAACAATGATCATATACAGGATCATAATCATGAATGTACATTAATCAGGAGCACGAGCGTTTGCTCTCATATTATGGCTGTTCTGAACGCCTTTAATGTGTTGCACGAATGCGCGTCTGCAGTTATTCTCTCCCTGTTCGCAAGGCCGGTGTCCTGACATTTGCCAGATATTAATACTAATACTACTACTACTACTACTAATAATAATAATTAATACATAAATAAATAAATTAAAGCAAAAAAAATAAGTCGTGATCACGACATAACAAGTTTTTGTTATGTCGAGATCACGAGATAATTAAGTCATGATCACGACATAACAAGAGAGAAAAAATATTTTAATGCATGGCCTCTTAGGACATCCGTAGATTACCGTTCCGTCCGTTGCCTTATGTTTGTTATTTGATACAAATGATGAGCAGCACGTGCACGTCACGCTGATTCGCGCAGAACTGACACCGAGTCCTCCAATCAAGTTTCAACATCGAACCAATGTTATGATTTTGACCAGATGTGTCGGCTAGCCTATATGTTGAAGAGTCAACTTCATTTCGACATTGAATCAATGTTTTATTCTCGATGTAATAACCTTCTGACGTACCGACCAAATAAAGAACGTTGATTCAAAGTCGAAATTTGATCGACGACTGATACAAACATTGATTTAATGTCGGCTTGCTATCTGGGTTTCCATACACAATTATATATTTTTTTCTTCACAAAATTAAAATTTGATTAAAATTGATTAAAATTTGTAAATGTATTTATTTTTATTCAGTATATTATTTGTAATACAGTTTTGTCCTTGTTTAATACAAGCAGAGATATATGAACTGCACCTTTAATTTGACCCGCTCAGAGAAAACTCTTTTTGAATGTTTCAAACAAAACTCACAGAAGACAACATGAGCATTTATAGCAAATAAAATAATGTTAACAATATAATGCTTGCTATTAGCGCATTGTTGAACGTGTTCTTACATTGATTGGTCATTGTGTTTACAGCTGCTGCATTTTTAAGTAGTTGGAGCATTTTAATTACTCTCAGTCGCCTCTTGAAATAGTATTCTACCGCGATATAGGCTAGCGCATATGAGATAAATAACATCAGTACCTAATAACCGGTGATGATCTATAGAGTGGAGGAACTATGACATCAATTTGTATACAAAAACCCAAAAGCGAGTTAGCATTTTAGCAGTTCCAGTTCCCTCGTCCCAAAGTCAATGGTTTTTTTTTCAATAGGATTTCAGTTAAATCACTTAAATAATGTCTGTGGCCAACACAAACTCAAGATACTTTCACGTTTTATTCTGACATAAAACACATCAGTTACATCACACTGTTGATTTTTTTTAAATCGATTACACTTCTTTAAAAAAACGGTTGCTAACAAGTTGCTAAATGGGACTACAGGCGGTGTCGAAGACATTATACGTATAATCGAGCTGATCTGGTCTAGAATGCAGCCCGCTTGCATTGGGCATTTGGATTTGTCTGTTATTTCAGTATTTCCATGAATAGTATTTTATAGTTTGTAGTATTTTTCTAATTGGGAATCCATATTGTGTGTATGATGCCTTCACTTGTAAAGACTGTCTAGACAGATTCATTTGTTGATCATTTATTTTAATTAAACGATATTATGAAGAAGCTGCTTACCAGTGCAGCCTGTCTCTTTCCTGCTCTCAGTAACGCAAACGTGTGAATAAATGTGTAAAAATACATAAATATTTCCTGTCGTTTTAACGTGATCCATTAATTTTCGTCTTTTTTTTTCTTCATCTGAACACATTTAACTCTGTCATAACTGCAGAATTTACACTCCTTAAAATGTATAGCATATGTGACTGTATGGGCTGCTTTTCGCTGTACTGTGACCAAAAGAATATTGAATGTTGTTCTGTGTCTAGGGTTGCCACCCGTCCTTTAAAATACGGAATCGTCCCGTATTTGACAATGAAATTGCGCGTCCCGTTTTGAATCAATACGGGACGGGTTTTGTCCCGTATTTTTTTATCATTTTTTTAAAGTAGCGTGTCTTTTAAGCAGAGTCTGTCAAGTCTTGACAGAGAGTAGTCTAATGGCAGATGCTTCTCCAGGTAACCCCTCGCTTCTTAAAGTTTCAGAGTTTAAACGCAGGCGGCTGCAAAAGTACCGCAGAGAGTGGGAGTAACAACAATCAAACTTTCTCTCAGAATTAGATTTGGCCTGGTTTTCACACACTGGGTCACAAATTGTAGTTTGTATAAATTCTGTAAATACAATGTAAGTGGATCACGGTCCAATGTAATATTATGATTTGCTTTTTAAGATTAAGTCAGGCACAATTTATTACATGAAACATTACATTTATTACATTAATAAACAACATAATGCCCATGTAAAGAAAATAAACTAGTAAATTGCAACTTTCCATGTTGTTAAATTAGAAATAGGCTATTTGAAAACTTTACTAGCTAATGTTTGTAGCTAGTTTATGTATGTGCTGTTTCCATGTTATCAATACCACCCTTTAAAATTGGGTTGATTAGTACTTTCTCATCTCCTCTAGGTTACAGCAGCTGAGTTAACACAGGTGTACCACACTATTAAACATAACATCAGCTATAACAGTGCTGCAGAGTTGTAAAAGAGAAAGACTGACTGCATTTGATCTGTTTACAGATTTCAATAAAAGATTTTAAGTTTATTTTAATGTCCAAGTGTTCATACTTTCCTGAAAACACATTTTAAGTTGGGATTTACCACCACTGTCATGCTATTGGGCCTGTGATTGGGGATGTGGCCCCCTCTGCAGTATGCGTCCCTTATTTTTTTGTATTAAAAGTGGTAACCCTATCTGTGTCCATGATGGAACTTGCAGGCATATAGACTTCACGCCTCATTTCTGTCGTCTAAGGTAAGCGGGCTGTATGCACGCGAGCGATACATTTATTTAAATGTCTTATGATAATACTATGTGTGCACATTTATACATACAGTTTTAAAACTTCCATCAAGCTTAAAGCAAAACAAAATGTATATCCCACGTAAAAACCATCCAAAAGGCACATAGGTCTATACACAGATGAGTTTTTGCGTAGTTATTTGTTTATAATATATAGCGTGGATTATAATATAATAAACCGAGAGATTAAATCTTTGTCATGGACCATATTTCTAAAAAATAAGCTTGTCTGTAGCAGGGTGGTGCTGACGTCACAGGCGAGCGCCCCGAAGGCACAGTAGTCCGTTTATAGCCTAATGTTAGCTTTTCAGTTCTTGCTTTTGCATTTAAGATCCAAAAGTGCTAAAAATTGTATTTTCGTGTGAGGAATATCCGATTAGACAAAGTGTGCAAGTGTAACGAACAGTGTTTCAACACAGAGCTTATTTGCAATCTTCGAAAAGCCTATGGGAAACTACTATTGGGATTTTATCGAGGGAACCAGTTCTATGCTAGCAGCCCATTGGCCTACAAGGTGACATCATAGTTCCTCCACTCTATTAATAAACCGATATCAAATTGTCCACATCTGCATCGCGGTGCAAACTAATAATTAATTGACACCCCTAGTGTATGGAGCACATCAGAGAAAACATTTTCTTGATATGACCAAATGTTCAAACAAAAAAACAGCCATAAAAACAAACATAAGAAGCTTTGACTTTTATTATTCATTTATTTTTTTTAGAGGCAACAAAACATTGCCTTAGTAAACACGAAATCCTCCATTTTGACCAGGCAGGTAGACAACTTCTGATCTCCTCAGTACACTTACAAACATTTTACCACCCTTGAGGTCACAGCATGACAGCGAACTTGACACAATCTTTCATTGAGTCCAGCAGTAGTGTTTGCAATCTGGATTCGGAGTAACATCTTGAGGTTTTGCAGTTACACAAACCACCAACATAATATCAATGAGGACACAACAGAGCATCATGACTCTCAGTTGTGACATAACTGACATCATGATGTCTTGTGTAACACTCAATTCATCTTTCAAGTATTCTTTTCCCATATGTATACTCTACGCTCCTGGTTTGTCATTCCAGAATATTCATATTGTAACAATCAAATTCAACTTGGGTTGAATGTTCTACAGTTACACACTTACAGTATAATGTACCATGTTATACTACAGTGTACAGTTTTTTTTTTTTTTTACATTTAATAAGTTATTAATGACTTCTCAGCATTATATATATATATTTATGCTAAAAAAAAGTTAAACAAACTGAATACTTATAACAAGTGGATACATATAAAAAAAAACTATTTTTTTTTTTGGTTAAGTTACAAGGGCATGAAACAAGTACAGTAACAAACTGATGCGGTCATTTGGCTCAACTGACCATCCTGCATGTAAAGAGAAAGATCTACACTTCCATCACTTCCATTATAACCAGTGAATCAGGAGTGATCCAGTTGTCAACTCGCTCGCTTCAAGCGTGAACTAGTGTTACAACGTGCCTGTTGTAAAATAAAATTGATTACTAATTTGCAAACTTTCACACTCATACAGTAACATACTACTTTTCAAACAAAAACGTTCTAGAAAATAAAACTGACGGCAGCTTGTTCTAATTGGTCTCTGTTCATCTAGAGCTGATTAAAAGTGCACTTGACTAGACTGCAGAACTATAACTGACAACACTAGGACTTTTATTTTTTAGTGTTTCTAAAGGTGCGCGTTGATGTGCATTCATAAGACTACTTTCAGAATCATAGCCAACAACATGAAGTCAGTCACAGAAACCTCTAGGTTGGCTCCTCTATTTCTGGTTTCCAGTAACATCAGGCCTCTGAGATTCTACGAGGAAGCTGGGGTGTCCATGGTGGAAAGGATGCGGACGACTTCGGCACGCTGTGTGGGGGAAATGTGCTGGGTCATGTGTACAATGGAGTCCATAGCCACCTCAGGGTTAGCTTGAACCAGGCTAAGAGAGATGAAATGAATAACAAAAGGCATTAATCTGAGAATGTTATAAAAACTGCTGTGTTACTACGTTTTACACAATGTTTAACCAAATCTATGGTGTGACTGTCTCAAGCATAGTTCAATAAGATACAGCTCTTACAAATTACACTATGTGTGACACTTTGTGCTAATTTTAAATCCAGTAATTCCACAGAAAACTTCAATTTGTTGAAGGACCCCATTCAAGATCATGTGACGAAGCCTAAGACAAGCACTCGTTATGTTTTCTGTGTCAGAATTTTTCACGTACTTAACGTTTTTGGAACTACTATAAAAGTAAGTTTTGTTGACACCCCTATTTACTGCAAATATCTAACAGGGAAAATTTTAATTTATAATTTCATATGAAATAAATAGCACTATATGAACATAAGTGTCCAAGAATGAACCTAAATCACTCTCGCTATTTGTATATTAAAGGTCCTGTGAAGAAACTTTCTGTCTTTTCTTTTTCATTCTTTTATTACTTGTTTTAACACATTTTATTCTGTTTTAATCTGTTTTTAACCATTTTTATTTTTTTGTTTTTATGTCTCTTTTATTCCTGTTTATGTAAAGCATTTTGAATTCCCACTGTGTATGAAATGTGCTATATAAATAAATTTGCCTTGCCTTGCTTTAAAATATGCATTTTTATTCAATGTTTGACGTAATCTCAACTGAAAAATGATAAGAGGGTGGAACGGAGTAGCTCCTCCCCTTTAAAAAAAAACAGCCAATAACATTTGGCTTTTATCACCGCTCTGCCAGTGAGAGTGGTTGAGATCAAATGAAAAACAAATGAGAAGTGTTTTGAAGGGGGCGGGGCATGTCAGATACTAGTGAGTATTTGATTGGTCAAGATTTGATGAGAAACTGAAGTATGAGGTGACGTGAAACAAATTGTTGATTTATTTAGGTGAAAGTGACAAACTGCAAGCTTTGGATGCTTATATCAGTTTTATACGTGAATTTTGTCACTGTTTTGGACACGCCAGCTAATAGATACCCTTAAAGTTAACAGGCTGATCCTTACATCTAAAAAACTTCTCTTTAAGAGGTTCATTCATTCATTCATTTTCTTTTCGGCTTAGTCTCTTTATTAATCCGGGGTCGCCACAGCAGAATGAACCGCCAACTTATCCAGCATATGTTTTATGCAGCGGATGCCCTTCCAGCTGCAACTCATTTCTAGGAAACATCTGTCTTAAAGAGGTGTTTTTATTTATTTTTGCTGTCACACCATAGAACATATTAAGTGAATAAATTGATCAACTTATTGACCCCTTATATTGTCTTGACAAACACATGTCAACATTAAGGTAACACTGTAAGATGACACTGTATTTGCATTTAATGCACTTTCAAGTGATATAAAATAACTTTTGATGCAGACACATTGGGGCATTTCCCCTTTAACTACAATAAATACACTTTACATATACAGTTGAGAGCAAAATGATTGTCCCTATTGTAAAAATATAATTCTTTTTCAAATATTTCCCAAGTGATGTCTAACTGAGGAAGGACATTTTTCAATATATTTCATATATATATATATTTTTTTTTTGGTTCAGCTGGAAAAAGTTTTTTTTAGGGTCAATAATATTAGCCCCCTTAAGTTTTTCTTATTGGCTACAGATCAACGACTTTCCTAATTAACCAAACTTGCCTAGTTAACCAAATGAATCTAATTAAAGGTGCAGTAGGTGATCTGCCAAAATGCAACCATTAGCATAATAGCTTTGAAAACAAAGTCCCTCCCCTGCCATCCAAAGCCCCGCGTTATGAATGCGCACCTTAAAGATGACAGTAGACAACCCACTAGATCATGTCATTTGCCAGTTAGAACACTTTATAGTACTTTATAATACTACAATTCTGAACCAAACACCGTATTATATCTAGCACATTTTCAGTTGTGTAGCAAGCAAAACTTGTCATAATGTGCAAAATTTCATGCATGCAAGAATCACTAGTCTGACTCTCTCACGTGCTTTGTCCTAAAGTGACTAGTGGTTGGCCAGCAGGGTGCAGGAATTACACTTATTACTAGGCCATACTTACATGCTATTTCAGACCGAATATTCAGAGTAGCATGGTAAACAATATAGGGAGCGCGTCACAGGTTGTCAATGTTCAAAAATGAACCAATGTGAATATAAAAAACCAACCTGACCTCAGTAAAGCAGGCTATGCGGAATAGCGCTATTTACTTCTGTTTTGTTGTTAAACTAAATAAAATCTACATTACTGATGCTGTAAAAGGACCTAATGAAATAGAAAATAGTCACATCAATCTTTCACCAGGAGATTTCAGTGGCTGAAAACACTTCTGTTCATATAACCCATTCATAAAACAACACAAGCTACATCAGCTTTGCGTGACTAAAATAGTTTTAAAACAGAACATTACCCGTCTAAAAGAAATGCTTCCAGTGTGCAAAAGTAACTCCAATATTGATTCAGGATTTTAAAAAGTTTTGATTCAGCATTTGTTTTTCCTGCTGTCACTCTCTCTCTCTTTCTCTCGTGTGCAGGTGAACGAATGGCGGATCAGTCTGCGGGAACAGGGCTGAGCTGATGTACAAATCTGCATTTGTTGACAGACAGTTTGGGCTATTTAGAATATATAGAATACACAGGACATATCACTCGTATCTTTTTAAAAGGGGAAAAGTGTACCGGTCAATATGGTGAATAGAGCCCTGTTTACTACTACAGGAGCCAATCATCGATCGCTATATGGTGAAAAAAGCCCACCTTCTAGTACACGAGCCAATCATCGACCACTATAGAAAAAAATCTGCAGATTTTGTGTGATTCGAACATTTAGAAATTAAACTAAAGAGACAGCTATTGTTTAATTTTATTGGTGATTCCTAATATGAAATTAAATGGTAAGCTTGGCAAGCAGTTTTGGAGAATTTGATGTTTCCCCATTCAGACAGAATGCCCGCGCACACTGCCCGAGAGGTGTTTCAAAGATGGCCGCCAAGTGAAATTACTTGCCTTAAAGGGACTTTGACCTTACCCAAAAGATAAAAATACATATGAATACATTTAGATCATTTGCTTTAATCATTACTATTGGAAAGCAAAGAGACTTTCAACCAGCACAACAAAAAATGTTTCTGAAGACAATCACCTACTGCACCTTTAAGTCAACTGCAAAATAAGTAGTAAAATATTATATACAGTCATCATGCCAGACAAAATAAATGAGCTATTAGTAATTAGCTTTTTAAAACCATCATATTTAAAAATGTGCTGAAACAAATTTTCTCCATTAAACAGCACTTCTTTCTCAACATTTGAGAAAGAATTAGGGCTAAAACATTTGCCTTTAACTGTATATTTCCCCAGGTTTGTATATCAATACATTTATTAAAGCTAACATCTGAATGTTACCTGCGGATCTGTTTGAGGATGTGATCTCTGCGGATATATTTGATATTCTCGTCGATGACGGATCTGGCGCCTTCTTCCTCTGCCAGCTGCCTTTCCAACCACTCCACCACATCCTCATTACTGTCCCACAAATACGCCTGACACACACAAGAAAAACTCATCACCATCAAGAAGAATCAAAGAAACAAACAAACTTTCAGACACCGTTCCCATTTGAAAAGCAAATCACACTCCTAATCAAGGGCTCTTCATTTAGGCTTAGGCCGATAGCATCAGGCTGATCTGAAACAAAGCTGGACTTGTGCTTGTGAAGATTTGTTGAGGCGTTAATGGGCTTCCGCGCTTCTAAAAAAACCGCAAGCACTTGTAGTCGGCAAGAACATTTAATGCCCCATATTAATCATTTTTAATCCGTTTGCTTTTAATTAAGAAACAGCGTGTTGCTGTGCTATCTGCACGAGGCAGGGTGGAGATTAATTGTAGCTTAAGATAGCTCGTTCTGATTGGGCTAATGTATTAGTGGTCCAGACAGCGTCTTCGGTAGATACTTTAACCTGCCCACGGGGCTTGGCTCGGCTCCAGGAACTGCTGTGGCGACTAGTCGGAGCTCGGGGACGTTCATCCATTCTAGCGGTCATTTATTTTCAGGTCCACACACACACACACGACACTTCCGGGAAAGAAAGACTTTAATTTCATATGCTTTGCAAATTAAGTTTCACCTGGTCTCTAAAAAGCAACACATTCGGTCACATTTTTAGATCAGTAGTGTGCTGCAAAACAAATGAGCATTTTTAGCACTTCCAGGTCCATTGTCCTGCTGCCTGTACCATGACACTGGTTTAACAAACTCAGAATTAGTTGAGTTTTCAAAAACAAACCAGTGCAATGAGGCTTTGTTGGTACAATGAAGCTGATCATCAACTTTTTCAGGCTTTGATCTTGAATTTGTGAGCGTGTGCACATGAATGTGGGACATCAGTAGCAAACAACCAATCACATGCTTTGAAACTACAATACTTTGGGAGGGCGACACAGTGGTTCAGTGGTTGGCACTGTCAAGCAGGAAGGTTGCTGGTTCGAATCCCAGCTGGGTCAGTTGGCATTTCTGTGAGAAGTTTGCATGTTCTCCCCGTGTTTGCATGGGTTTCCTCCGGGTGCTCCGGTTTCCCCCACAGTCCAAACACATGCTCTATAAGTGAATCGAATAAGCTAAATTGGCTGTAGTGTATGTGTGTGAATGAGTGTGTATGGATGTTTTCCAGTACTGGCTTGCTGGAATGGCATGTGCTGTATAAAACATGCTGGATAAGTTGATGATTCATTCTGCTGTGGCAAGGCAAAGATTAAATGGTTTAAAAATACAAAAACATTTTATATAGAAGATGAAAAGAGCTATCCTTGAAAGAGGACCTTAAATATTAGCGCAGGTAAAGTGAAGTTAGTTTAGTTAATAATAAACACTGTATAGGTGTACACCGTATTACCAAAATGCAAATCTAAGATCATATGTAATCTATTATAAAGAAAAAAACTTTGTCTCTTAAAAAATAAAGCCTTAAACTGTAGCTGTATATCTGTAAATGTATAAATGAACAAAATAAGGGTTATCAAACTAAAATTGCTCATGTGTAATGAATTATGGACATAATAATTATGTAAATCATTTCATCTTCCTTCGGCTCAGTCTCTTTATTTATCAGGAGTCACCACAGGGGAATGAACCGCCAACTTATCCAGCATATGTTTTACACAGCAGATGCCCTTCCAGCTGCAACCCAGCACTGGGAAACAGCCATACACAATTATTCACATACACTACGGACAACTTAGTTTATTCAATTCACCTATAGCGCATGTGTTTGGACTGTGGGGGAAACCGAAGCACCTGGAGGAAACCCACGCGAACACAGGGAGAACATGCAAACTCCACACAGAAATGCCAAATGGCCCAGGCGGGGCTTGAACGAGCAACCTTCTTGCTGTGAGGCGACAGTGCTAACCACTGAGCCACTGTGACGCCCAATTACATAAATCATCTCAAATAATTATAATAAATAATCATTGTTAATAATCAGACAATTTTATGTTTAAGATTTTTACTAAAGAGTGAGCTTTAATTTGCAGCAAGAGAAACAGAATGAAAAGCTTTATTGCATCAGAGATGTGTCAGTTGGGTGGTTGAATCACGGTTTGTGATCTTTAATCCAGATCTGTGATTTAATTAACCTGCACCAAAGAGTGATTCAATTCCAACTTCAAATTCCAGCACTTTTCAAGCACTTTCAAAGTGCATTTTTATGATTTTCCAGCACCCAACAACCACTGTAAATTCCATTTATATATGTACATTTTCACATTTAAATCCATTGTGCTATTTAAAAAAAAAAAAAAACACAATATGACATTTTAACTTAAATTGTTGAATACTTTGGAGCATAGATTAATTGGGATAGTTCACCCTAAAAAAGTTCAGTTATTGGATGAAGTATCTTTTTAAGTTTGGTCTCTTTCTACCTAAAGTCTCAAAAATGAACTTACAGTCAGATTGTGTATGGGTGTAGAACCAAACTTTCATGACCAGTCCTTCATGATATTTCATGTGCATTGTTATTCAAAATTCATGTAACAAATTAAAGGCGTACTCACACTATGCTATTCGAACCGTGCCCAAACCCGTTTCCCAGTTTGTTTGAGAAGTGTGAGTGCTCCGAATCGGGCTCAGGCACAGTTCTGTTGGCCGGCCCTGGCCCGGTTGGAAGAGGTGTGCTTGAGCATGGTTCACTTGGGCTTTGGCACGGTACACGGTACCTTTAGCAAACCTCATAATACCAGCAGCACAGCCTGCCACAGCCATATCACCCTGCAGCCCAAGACCGGTTACTCACTGAAGCAGGGCTGAGCCTGGTCAGTACCTGGATGGGAGACCACATGGGAAAACTAGGTTGCTGTTGGAAGTGGTGTTAGAGAGGCCAACAGGGGGCGCTCAACCTGTGGTCTGTGTGAGTCCTAATGCCCCAGCAAAAGTGAAGGGGACACTACACTGTCAGTGGGCGCCGTCTTTCGGATGAGACGTTAAAGGGGAAATGAAGCACTCAGTCAAGTTTACCTTATTTTGTACATTTTATTCCACTTTAATGAAAATATAATAAACAAACTCGATTAATGTAACCATTTAGCAGAAAACGACATGTTTTACTGTAGATTTTAGACCTAGGGCGCCGCCATCTTGGAATATCGCTGTCTCTGACGTCACGGGGTTGGTTTGCGGTGATAAGCTGAACGGACACAATAGAAGTAAAGGAGTGAACGCGGAGACTGGACAGCCTAATTTAACCCAATGCGTGAAGTTGTGGGCGTGGAGCTGCTGCAAATACAAGCATCAGATGTGTGTCTAATATAAAAGTATATAAATGTATTCTACTTTCCTTTTTTTCCTCCTTTAATCACCGATCATTTGATGCGCTTTGATTCACCCTCTGTATTACTCTACCTGACTGCCTGTCTGGGTTTCAAACGTGACTGTAACGGACTAAACACGGACACTGAACAGCTTAATTTAACCCAATGCATGAAGTTGTGGATGTGCATCACAGAGCTGGTGAAAACACAACAAATACAAGCATTTAAGTGTCTTGAGTTGTGTATTTTTCTTTTGTTAATACCTCTCGTTTAATGCGCTGTGGTCAACTCTTTCACGCTGCTCCAGCACTGCCTGACGAGGGGATTTACATTCAGACTAATGCAATGATTTAAATCATACATGACTTCATGCTTTACTAAGTCACGTCTGTCTGGATTGTCAAGACATGTTCCCTCTTCAAGTCCATAGACTCGATCTCTCAACATGTATGAAGGATAAAAACCTGCCATAAGAAACACCGCGCTGATCTGAGTTTGGTTTAAACACGAGCAGAGGCGAGGGGGGTGTAGCGGTGAAAAGTGAAAGTATCCGCCCCCATGACGTCAGTAATGATTCACTCTCCCAATACTGTGGTTTTCAACTAGGTCCGGTGTAAGCGTCATGGGGCGGTGTTTCTTATGGCAGGTTTTTATCCTTCATACATGTTGAGAGATCGAGTCTATGGACTTGAAGAGGGAACATGTCTTGACAATCCAGACAGACGTGACTTAGTAAAGCATGAAGTCATGTATGATTTAAATCATTGCATTAGTCTGAATGTAAATCCCCTCGTCAGGCAGTGCTGGAGCAGCGTGAAAGAGTTGACCACAGCGCATCAAACGAGAGGTATTAACAAAAGAAAAATACACAACTCAAGACACTTAAATGCTTGTATTTGTTGTGTTTTCACCAGCTCTGTGATGCACATCCACAACTTCATGCATTGGGTTAAATTAAGCTGTTCAGTGTCCGTGTTTAGTCCGTTACAGTCACGTTTGAAACCCAGACAGGCAGTCAGGTAGAGTAATACAGAGGGTGAATCAAAGCGCATCAAATGATCGGTGATTAAAGGAGGAAAAAAGGAAAGTAGAATACATTTATATACTTTTATATTAGACACACATCTGATGCTTGTATTTGCAGCAGCTCCACGCCCACAACTTCACGCATTGGGTTAAATTAGGCTATCCAGTCTCCGCGTTCACTCCTTTACTTCTATTGTGTCCGTTCAGCTTATCACCGCAAACCAACCCCGTGACGTCAGAGACAGCGATATTCCAAGATGGCGGCGCCCTAGGTCTAAAATCTACAGTAAAACATGTCGTTTTCTGCTAAATGGTTACATTAATCGAGTTTGTTTAATATATTTTCATTAAAGTGGAATACAATGTACAAAATAAGGTAAACTTGACTGAGTGCTTCATTTCCCCTTTAAACCGAGGTCCTGACTCTCTGTGGTCATTAAAAATCCCATGGCACTTCTCGTAAAGAGTTGGCGTGTAACCCCGGTGTCCTGACCAAAGTCCCTCAATCGGCCCTTACCCATCATGGCCTCCTAATCATCGTGCTCAGGCCCAAATGCGATGTGAGTGCGGGGCGACGAGGGAGACTGGAGGGGGGACAAACGTGCTTCGGCCCGGTTCAAGGGAACTGTACATAGTGTGAGTACGCCCTAAATCCTTATGAGTCTAAGAATATCCTTGCTGCAAATTAATGAACTGTTCGTATATCAACTGTTTTGACAATCAGTCACCAAATATGGAAACCATAGTTTGTAAGCTTTCATCAATATTACTTTTTATTATTGTCAATGTTACTTTAGGTTAGGACTAAAGTACTGTTGTGACTGTATGGCAAATGTCCCACCTGTCAAATGGTGACAGTTAAGGGGTTACAAGGAAAACATGTTTAATAGTTCAAAATGTATCACCTCTCTGTAAGTAGTCTTGGAATTCATTCATTCATTCATTCATTCATTCATTCATTTTCTTTTCAGCTTAGTTCCTTTATTAATCTGGGGTCGCCACAGTGGAATGAACCACCAACTTATCCAGTTTTACGCAGCGGATGCCCTTCCAGCTGCAACCCATCACTCGGAAACACCATCCCTGGTAACCGAAGACCCAATTGGTGCAACTGTTTTTTTTTTGGGCTGAAGCGGACTGTCCATACACAGGCAGGCTCCAGTGGTTCACGTGATATTAACTCGAAGGCAGAATTCATGCACCCCAAAGGAAATCACCAAATAAAAACAGACTCTGTGTATACCAGATTTAATTTGGAATCTCCTAGTTTCCTGTATGCTGATTTGTATACAGTGTGTGCAATGTATTTTAAAATGACTAATAAGGAGTTCAGATTAACAGTTTGGCTGTTTAGGCAAACCCTCTGGTTGAATACTTTTATTGTCGTTATTAAATTACCTTTTTTAATCAGCTTCAGCAATTGCTTCTTGAAAGAAGCAGGAAGTATCAAATACTAGAGATTGTGATTGGTCAGAAGATTTGAATAAAAAATGAAGTAAAAAAACTAAAATTGGAAACTTTATAACTTCTAAATGCACATTTTGTCACCGTGTTGGAGCACACTAGATTATATTTTGATTTCATGGGGACTTTAAAACCTCAATTCTGATCCTGTAAATCAGGGGTGTCTAAACTTGGTCCTGGAGGGCCTGCGTCCTGCAGATTTTAGCTCCGACTTGCCTCAACACACCTGCAAGGATGTTTCTAGGAAGCCTAGTAAGAGCTTGATTAGCTAGTCCAGGTGTGTCTGATTGGGGTTGGAACTAAACTTTGCAGGACACCTGCCCTCCAGGACCGAGTTTGAGCTCTCCTGCTGTAAATAATAAATAATGCACAATAATTGCTTTATTAGCCCTCTTTTTGCACCATTTACACTTGTAATAGGAGCTCCAATATACACAAATCCTTCTTTCAAATATATACAAATAAGTCTGAGTATTAAAAATAAAATATTTCGGGAAAAGTATTGTCATATTTGACCCTGATTTGGATTTTCTAGAGGAAAAGGTTTTGGGTAACATACTTTCACAGCTCCCTCTGCTTCCACGAACCAGCGGCGAAGCATAGCCTGAACTTGTCCGTCTGTCAGCTCACTGTTAGCACACTGGATCTTCCTCTTCACCGTTTCCTCCAGCAACAACCTCCGCAAACGCCAGTAGAAAAACTGCCGAGACGTGCTCCACTCCAGGATATCCTGAACACACACAATACAAACTTAAAATGAGCTTCTGATTGTTCAGTTATAGAGAAAGATGAATAGAAGAGTGTAAAGGAGTTGTGTACTGACAGTGATGACTCCTTTCTCCTGCATGCGGCCCGGTGTGTCATGAAGGTCAGCGAACTGCACAGCTACTTGATGATATATGGGCAGCAGGAACTCTTCTCTCTCTTTCAGTTTACTCTCCAGCTCTTTACGCTCAGACACACTCAACTCTGGGGTTCCTAACCACACAGAGGGAGAAAAAAATAGACAAATTTATTTGTGTGCAGAATGTACATTAAAATAAGCACCTTAAAATAGGGCCAACTGATTAGATGATATTTAGCTACAACCTATTAATGTGGCTTTTTTATTTGAGAAAGAAATATCAATGTATTTCTAATATTGGACGGCCAACTTACACAAACTGATATTCTGGTTCTCTAACTTTTTTAATAATGAGGCCCTGCTTTGGTTATTGATGGAACAAAACCCGTCTAACCCAGTATCCTTGCGCTAACCCAGTTATTGATGGATCACTTAGAATATGGTCACAATTCAGACTTCAATTTAATAATAAACAAGCGTTGCCTTCTGCTCCCATTTTGCTAAATCTGTTATTCCCTCCCTCTCTCATAGATTCAGCATTTCAATTATGGTCTAGGAAGAAAGTTAACTGTGTTAAGGACCTCTTTAAAGATGGCATATTTATCTAATTTCAACAGTTAAGAACAGATTTTGACATTCTATAATTTTAGATACCTGCAGATCTGTAGCTTCATTAAAACACTTCTCTCCTTCCCTGAACCAACCAGAAACATGCTGGATAGACGAATTGGTAAAATGGACCTTATTTAACACATTTTAATCACTGTTATTATTTGTTTTTATTTTCTTATACTTGTCTTTTTTATTCTTGTTTATGTAAAGCACTTTGAATTGCCACCGTGTATGAAATGTGCTATATAAATAAACTTGCCTTGCCTTATATGAAGAAAAATCTAGAAATGTTTTCCCCAAAAACTAATTATTTATTTTCAGCTAAAAAAAAAACTAAGAAATTTATCTGAATGACAAGGGTACAAGTTAATTATTAGGAAATGTTCCTTCCGGTAGTGAACGTGTGCAATTTGGCTATTTTGGCATCTGTGTGCTGACCCCATGTTTTATACTTGAAGATCAGCAAGAATAAAGCACACAGACACAGCACCATCCAACAGAGGATCTCCCATCACCCTGTGGCTCTTTGAGAGAGATCGATCCCATCAGAGCCAATCATTCAGAGCGACACCACCGGCTACTCTGGTGGCCCGGTTCTCTTTAGTGACTGCTGAGGGGGTAATCGATCGGAGGAGGTGCAGAACAGCGACAGGGTCTGATTGATCGGAGACCCTTGTGATTGATACGTCTCCTCAGGGAGAAGAGAGAGGGTCGACACCATCAGCAGAGCTTTAATACCATACTCGTTCATAGCCAATTAAACAAGATCAGATTTCAGTTGAGACTGAGCCATGTCGACTACTTACCCAGTCTTTCTGCAAGCCCCATGTACACGGGGTCCACCCGCCGCATGGTCTTCACCAGGTCTTTTCTGCGGAACTTGATCTCCACTGTGCCTTCAGGCTCCAGCACACCACCACTGCAGAACACATGCACTGATGGATAAGCTCATTCAAACAGGCCATTACAAGAAATGTCTTTAAAACAGAGAAAGTAAAAAATAACTTGCTTGTAAGGTCTAAATATTTGTGCACAGTGACAAACAAAAATAAATAAAACAGCAAGAAACAAAACAATACCAAACAAAACTACACAAAATACTTTTGCTTTGTTTCAATGAAACTAAAAAAAAAAAAAAAAAAAAAACATTAAATAAAAAAGTGAAACACAACCAAACAAACTAAATAAAACAAATCAAAACAAAACCAATCAAAATGGATAAAATAAACACTGAAATTTAAATGAAACAATAGTAGGCAAAACTAAAAAAAAAGGAAACAAATATACACAAATAAAACAAACCAAACAAAAATGAATTTAAATCAAAACCAGACTAATCATTATTTAGAAATAAATAGACTGAAGCAACAAATGAAAGAAATATATGAAATGAATGAAATATAAACACGCCCTCCCCACGACTATGGAGAACTTTTAAAGATGGAGGAGAGACCACTGGTCACTGATTCAAGTTATCCAGAGCTTTATTATTTTATTTTTGGCTTAGTCCCTTTATTAATCTGAGGTCGTCACAGTGGAATAAACCGCCAACTTATCCAGCATATGTTTTACGCAGTGGATGCCCTTCCAGCTGCAACCCATCACTGGGAAACACCCATACACATTTAGAGCTTTATTACTTTACAAATCTTGAATATCACAATATTATTAAATATTACATATAAAAAAATATCGACAGCAACATGCGCACAATCCGCAGCTGATTCAGTCATTTCCTAGCGACATAAAAAAGAGCACCTTGCTACTTTTTTTCTTGTCAACAAAAAGGCAGTGCGGTACACCTCACATTTTTTAGTGCATGTTTTTCGGTGTGATCAGCCCCTAAATGTGCAAAACATATTTGTTAACTCGTGAGACGGTAACACGTGCAATCACACATACATACAGACGTATTTTGCCAAAGAAGAAAAATGAAAGGAGGATATTTCCGGTGACAGTTTGACACAGACGAGTTGATGCCAAACGAGCGCTGATGCTGATTGCCTCTCTCCTGAATCTGCGTCATAAACTCAACAAACAGGCTATTGATGATTTAGTGCACAACCAACAAACCAACCTTTTTTCCATTTGGAAAATTAGTTATTAATATTTCTTATAAAATACCTATTTTTAAAATAGCCTACATAATCTACGAATTAAAACAAATCCAAAGATTTTCTTGAATTCTGCATAATGATAACTCAGCACCAAACTGAGGCTTTCATTTTACATCTTATATAACATGTATGCAAATTAATGCAATATCATATGTAAACAACAAAATTGTTTTATGCCATAGTAGTCTATACTTTACAACAAGTCAACATATGAGCCTTGTCATTGTCTTTCATCACATGCAGTGCGCGCACATGGACCGCGAGTGAGAGAGGAAATACAAACTCAGTATGTAAAATCAGATACTCAAGACATCATCTTTAATGATTTATATTAAAAAAAGTTGACAGAGGCTTGTGATATAAGAATTAGGGCGAATAATTAATTAAATGCATAAGCCTATTTTCCGTGGAGCGATAGATATGAGGTAGCCTGCTATTTTATTTGACAGAAGAAAAAAAATATATGATTGGACAAACAGCATATGCTGGTTCTTAAAAAGGATTCAGTCAGGGTTTTCGTTTTGTAATCTAAATTTGTCATTTAAGTGAAAAATATCTAGATCAGGGCTACTTATTTATTCTTTTTTTTAGTTTGTTCTTTTTTTCTATGCTGTTGGAAACACTGCAGGTGCGTTAAGATGTTCTGTTGTTCTGTATGCTGCTGTTCGCATGTTAAAATAAATCAGTATTTTAAAATGCAACATTTAATGTGTCAGGCACAAAATAGACACGTCAATTATTATTATTATTATATTTTAATTAAATAATAATTTATATATTAATCTGACCAGTTAGTCGTTAATATTCGGTTAACGAGTGGCGGTTGTCGGTTGGCAAAATTAACTGAAATGAGCATCCCTAAACAGAATAAACAGAACAAAACAAAAGTAAAAAAAAATAAAAGAAAGTAAAACTAAACTAATTTAAACATATCAAAATAAATCACACAAAAAACAACAACAAAATAAAACCTTTTAGATTTATATCCTGGTTCTTACCGGCTGTCCTTGTCTGCATACATTTCCATGTGGCGAGGGTTGATGGTGGGGTCTATGACTACCCATGATCCTCCCCGGAGCTCCGCCTGTGGTGGGATATACACCAGAACGGGCTGTCTGTACTCTCTCAGACCGTCCACTATATATGCTCCAAACTTCAGCACCTGGTCATACATGTCTATAGACAGGAGAGCGTGAGGTAGACACCATCAAAAAAAAAAAAAAAAAACACCACAACAGAAAATTCCAGTTCACTTCCTGTATGACCAACCTTTCATGCCTCCGGAAAAACCTCTCCAGTTGGCAAACACTATGAGCGGAAGTCCCTCTCTGTTAAAGTCTTTAATGGCCTGTGCAGTCTTGAAAGCAGAATCGGGGAACCACACTTGCCCAGCCTGCTGGATTATCTATAGAAACAGTACAAAATGCTAGTCTACTTCCTGCCACAAGTCATGTGACTAAAATTTCTAATTACTTTCTTATTAATAAGTGGTCACCTTGGCTTCCGAGTCCAGATTAGCTGGGTCTGCTGGGATTGAAAGCTCTACTGATCGGGTTTCCACGGCAACTACTCCAGTCGGGATCCCGCCCAACCTATAGTTTATAAGACAGAATGTTTGTTAAATAGGTATGACTGAAATAAACCCAAATATATACATTTTATCATTAAATAAATAAATAATATATATACATACATGCATACATGCATGCATGCATACAGTGGGGCAAAAAAGTATTTAGTCAGCCACCAATTGTGCTGACTAAGTTAAGTTCTCCCACTTAAAAAGATTCAAGAGGCCTGTAATTTTCATCATAGGTATACCTCAACTCTAAGAGCCAAAATGAGAAAAAAATCCAGAGAATCACATTGTAGGATTTTTAATGAATTAATTTGCAGATTATGGTGGAAGATAAGTATTTGGTCAATAACAAAATTTCATCTCGATACTTTGTTAAATACCTATTGCTGGCAATGACAGATCAAACGTATTCTGTAAGTCTTCCCAAGGCCTATTTCTCATGCAGATCTCCTCTAGAGCAGTGACGGTTGGGGCTGTCGCTGGGCAACACGGACTTTCAACTACCCCCAAAGTTTTTCTATGGGTTTGAGATCTGGAGACTGGCTAGGCCACTCCAGGACTTTGAAATGCTTCTTACGAACTCACTCCTTCGTTGCCCGGGAGGTGTGTTAGGGATCATTTTTATTAGGGATGTAACGGATCACTGTTGATCCGTGATCCGTACGGATCATAACCCACGGTTCGGAACGCACGTGACCAGCCGATTAATAACTTTTTTAAACTTGTAGATTATTTCAACATTTATAACAATTGCAGAGAGATCGCCTCCCGCGTCAATCAAATCACGAGTATGAAAGCATTTTGACTTCCCTGTAAGATATAATGATGACGGAAAAAGTTGTGGTGGGACCTGCGTAAATGCTTTCTCAGGCTATTAATTTAAGGTGTTTCTGTCACTGCTTGTTTAGCCTGCATTGATGCATTCAGTGTAAAACTGCAGAATTAGACATTAAAAGATCGAGATCTCAGTTCAAACACGCGCAACATGAACGATAAATGAAAATGATTTGCATATATTTATTAATCCTTCAAAGCGCTGCATTCAAATCTGCATCGAGAGAGATGCAGTTTCTACACTTTTTCAGTTAGTTACAAACAATTAAATAACACAGAAGTACTGTGAGAACAGTTTATAGTTCAGATATAAACACTGATGTTTATGGTAAAGATTAAAATCACAGTTTAATGAAACATGACGCTGAATGTTTGATGCTGATGAAAGCAATTACATTGTGTAACCAACAGATAGCGACAAACAACCGTCAAAATTATGTCACTGAATATGTTTTCAAAAATAATATACCTATAATGAAACATGAAGTTTGATTGTATGAATTTTTGAATCATTAATTGAAGATAAATATGATATGTTGTACAAGATGTTAGATTTCTATATTTAGCATTATCAGCAACAGCTGCAAAGATCATATTTTGTATTGAATACTTTTCTTTTTTCAGCTGGTTCTTTCTTGATTTTTATTTTTATTAAAATTACAGGTTCTAAGTTCTGTTTGGTAAAAGCAATGTTTTTTTGCAGTAATATTTTTGTATAAATGGAAAGCAAATGACATTTGTCTCCCCCTTTTTTGCTGTTCCGAAAAATGGTCCGATTCGTGACTTAAAAACAGTAGTGTGATCCGAACTACAGATTTGTGATCCGTTACACAGCTAATTGTCATGCAGAAAGACCGAGCCACGTTTCATCTTCAATGCCCTTGCTGACGGAAGGAAGGAAGCTGAAAAACAGCTGTTCTTTGGATGCAACTAGTTAAGTTGCATCAAAGTTGCATTTTTTTTAGCAAAAAGTTCTATTTTGGTTTACATCGGACCATATGACATACTCCCAATCCTTTTCTGGATCATCCAAATGTTCTCCAGCAAACTTGACATGCACTGGCTTAAGCAGGGGGACACGTCTGGCACTGCAGGATTTGAGTCTCTGACGGCGCAATACGTTACTGATGGTAGCCTTTGTTATTTTGGTCCTAGCTCTCTGCAGGTCAATCACAAGGTCCCCCGTGTGGTTCTGGGATTTTTGCTTACAGTTCTTGAGGTCATTTTGACCCCACGGGGTGAGATCTTGCATGGAACCCCAGATCGAGGGAGATTATCAGTGGTCTTATATGTCTTCCATTTTCTAATAATTGCTCCCACAGTTGACTTCTTCACATCAAGCTGCGTACCTACTGCAGATTTAGTCTTCCTAGCCTGGTGCAGGTTTACAATGTTGTTTCTGATGTCCTTTGACAGCTCTTTGGTGTTGGTCATAGTGGAGTTTGGAGTGTGATTGTTTGAGGTTGTGGACAGGTGTCTTTTATACTGATAATGAGTTCAAACAGATACCATTATTACAGGTAACGAGTGGAGGACAGAGGAGCCTCTTTAAGAAGAAGTTACAGGTCTGTGAGAGCCAGAAATCTTGCTTGTTTGTAATTGACTAAATACTTTTTTTACAGAGGAATTTACCAATTAATTCATTAAAAATCCTACAAATGTGGTTTTCTGGATTTTATTTCTTAGTTAAGGTATACCTATGATTAAAATTACTCTCTCATCTTTTTAAGTGGGAGAACTTGCACAGTTTGTGGCTGACTAAATAATTTTTTTGCCACACTGTATATATATACAGTTGAAGTCAGAATTATTAGCCCCCCTTTGAATTTTAAATATTTCCTAAATTATGTTTACCAGAGCAAGGAAATTTTCACATTATGTCTGATAATATTTTATTTTTCAGGAGAAAATCTTATTTGTTTTATTTTGGCTAGAATAAAACCTGATTTATTTTTTAAAAATCTTCTCTCCGTCAAACAGAAATTGGGGAAAAAAATAAACAGGGGGGCTAATAAATCTGACTTCAACTGTATATACAGAAAATTAAAAATCTTTTTATTGAAAAACATTTATTCAACCATTGGGAGACCGCCTTTTTAAAAATTAACTAAAAATGTAACTAAATTAACTGCACTTTATTCACTGGCCATTACTTTTATTTAACAACACTTAAGATTAAAATAAATATGAAGTAATATTTAAATAATATATAAAAAATACTGCTTTCAAATGCAAACATAATAAAACAAAACATATATATCTGGCTTTATCATGTGGACAGATACTACCAAGTTCAACAAAATCGACATATTCGATGTCGGTTTGTATTGTGTCAAACAACTAAAGGAGAACACTAGAAGACATATAGAGCTAATGTTCCCCAAAGGAGCTTTCAAAGTGCATTTATCAGTGCAGGACCTTTCCAATCGACAAGTGCTGCCCTTTAAGCATTCAGGCAAGGGGGTCAACACAAGTTCACGGATGAGTGTGATTAATCATTAGAAAGATCTGTATTTTGTGAACATATGATATTGTATGTGGCATTTATTTGAAAAAATGATAAGTGTTTAAGTAAACATTTCAAAAGCTATTTTTTAAATGAAGGGATCATATGCCTGTTTTTTACTCAAAACAAAGGCATTCATATGGTAATAAGACTTGCTTAAGAGTTCAAATACTTTAGTGTCTGTTGTATAAATCAATTATTGCTTACCTGGCCCGTCCTACAACTACACTCTGCGCCCATGGCTGCATGATCTCCAGAAAAGAGCCCTGGTCGAAGAACCCACTCACCCATGCACCTTTAATGTCTGTTTAGAGGGAGAGAGACCATCAGAGCAGCATTAGCACCCTCTCTTTGTCAGACATATGCAGAGTTTAACTGAGGAGAAGCATATGCTCGCCACAGAAGAGGTTACCATTCAATTACACTGAGACCTGTCTGAGCACTGAGACAAAGATTCCTCTCTCTGCCACCCGCTCTCGATATCTCCCAACCTCACCACGGCAATTACAGTGATGTGTAATCTGTCTAGTCAATAAAAAACACTCCATATATCCAAGAGTGCCTTATCTCTTTGTGGAGAGACCTAGTGTGTACCTCAAACATAAACCCTCCAACTACAGTCATCCATTACTGGACACTAAAACGCATCCACAAAACACAAGATATAAAAAGGTCAACAATAAAAAATGGTTTAATACAAAAGTAGCAATGTTTTAAAAGGGTGGTCCACAGTGTATTTTTAAGGCTTGGTTGTGTAATGGGGTGCAAAGCAATGTGTGCTCATGCTTCATGTGTAGAAAAATCACGTAATTTTTTCATATATCTTACTTTAATTATATACAGCTACTCAGCTAACATGAAAACAACTGTTATATTTCCTAGTTCCTCTGAAAGGCCCGCCCTCAAGAGGCTCTGATTGGTCAGCTAACATAATGTGCTGTGATTTGCAGATCGGCTCCATGTCACCAGGAAGCGACACGACTCTACTAGCACACGCTTTGCCATTGTGTAAATACTTTCAGTCAGTGTAACTGTTAGCCGTATCAGTTTGAGCATGAATCAGACAGAAAATGAAAAAGACACAGCTGAACCTCACGCCTGCTCTCTAATATAAAATCTGACAAGTGTCTTTCACATATTTCCGGAATAAGCATGTGTAAGTTATGTAGCTTATAGCTAAATTGTTAACAGTGCCAAACAGCATTTCCCATTCCCATTGCACAGAACTAAAGAACTGAACTGCTAAACTGAAGATTAGAAGTGAAATCAAGCCCATTATCACTAATTTTTAGTCCTGCTAACTCTTTCTGGGCCAGAAGATGGAGCTGGTACAGTAGAGGAGGCTGAGGGTCTGCTGTTTGTCCAATCATGTTTTTTTCTTCCGTCAAATAAAAACATCAGGCTACCTCAAATCGATCGCTCCACAGAAAATATGCATTTCATTAATGCCCTGCTGTTATTATTATTTCACAAAACCTCTGTCAACATTTTAATAAAAGTCATTCGATTAAAGATTATGTCTTATGATTATGGACTTATTTCCTCCGTCTCACTCGCGGTTCATGTGTGCGCGCACTGCATGTGATGAAAGAGAATGACAATGAACCTCAAGGCTCATATGTTGACTTTTTGTATAACAATTTTGTTGTTTATTTATGATATTGCATTAATTTGCATACATGTTTTATAAGCTGTAAAATGAAAGCCTCAGTTTGGTGCGGAGTTATCATTATGCAGAAATCAAGAACATCTTTGGATTTGTTTGATTCGTAGATTATGCAGGCCATTTTAAAAACTGATATTATATAAGAACTATTAATAACTGTAATTTTCCAAATGTAGCCTACACTAAATCATCAATAGCCTGTTTGTTAATTTTATGACGGAGCTCCATGCAGCACAGAGGCCATCAGCATCAGCGCTGGTTTAGGTCAAATCATCTGTGTCAAACTGTGACCAGAAATATTGCTTCTTTGGCAAAATACGTCTGTTGACACAAACCCTGCTGTCACCTTAACAGAAACCCTGCAGTGCCTTCATTTGATTAAAGAATGAAAAAGAGGCTACTGACTTAACACTCTTTGTCCGCTCGAGCAAACCTCGCGCAACAGCAAAACGTGAGGCGCCCAGGGCGCATAGGAAGCGTGTAAAACACTCGTGGCCGTTAGTAAACTATTCAACAGATGCCCCTCTCAAAGCAGAAAGCGCGTTTGCTGTGATCGGCCTCTTATGCAGCCAAACTTTAAAAATATATAAAATAATATTTTTTAATTATTTAACTGATACCATTAATCGGTTACAAACACACCCTTACAGTTAACGGTTAATCGGTTATTTTGAGCATCCCTAATTAAACCGCATGCGCAGGCTCTAAAACATCATCCCTCTAGGCCGCACGCCAGAGATCCAGCACGGTGCCGGAATACTTTAAGCCCTGTATTATGGTTGGAGCTGCTCCTCCTTTGAGGAGTTTTAGGAGTTTCTAGAACAGGGGTGTCCAAACTTGGTCCTGGAGGGCTGCTGTCCTGCATAGTTTAGCTCCAACTTGCTTAAACACACCTGCCAGGACGTTTCTAGTATATCTAGTAAGAGCTTAATTGGCTGGTTCAGGTGTGTTTGATTAGGGTTGGAGTGAAACTCTCCAGGACACCGGCCCTCCAGGACCGAGTTTGGACACCCCTGTTCTAGAAGCTATCTTTTGTCAAATGCTAGAGCTATATCTTTTTTATAATTCTCTGGAACATAATTAAAATTCAATTGTAAGCACTTCTCTCTCTGTGCCATGTCCTTTGGAAGCCCAAATACAGAAACAGAATGTGGAAATAGCAGCATTTGGACGGCATTTTAGCTTTCACTGCTGTAACATTCCAGCACCTCTGGCCACGCCCCTTCGATGCGCAGGGTGTATGCACATGGTGAATGCACGTAACCTGAAGGGTTTATAATCGCATGTATATTTTTTGTAGTCCCCAAACTTTGTTTGTTGTAGGCTTTGCTAAGCTAACTCTGTAAAAGCCAATGTCTCCCTTTGCATGGAACTTTGAGCGTATTATATTCAGAAATGTTGTTTATGTTCACACAGCTATATGACACGAAGTAAAGTTTAAAATATGATATCGTAGTGGACCACCCTTTTAATACAAGTGTTCTTTGCAAGTGCATATATACTGTATATTTGCATATATACAATTTGAATATGTTTTTATACATAACTTTTATGATTTGTTGTGTGTGTGTGAGTGTATATATATATATATATATTAGTGCTGGGCCGTTATCGGCGTTAACGTGCTGCGTTAACGCGAGACTCTTATCGCGCGATAAAAAAAATATCGCCGTTAATCTATTCTCAAAGTTAGGTTGGGAGCTGGGTCTATTTTACCCAAGCTGTGATAACTTTCACCTATTAGCGCGGATGGATACCTGACCGGTGAGCCGTCTGCCCTTCTGAATCAAATCAGCAGGCTGTCTGACTCTAACTGCAGGTCAGCAGTTTCATTTTAACTCACGGATATTTCATTCATTCCTTCGTGACAAAGTGGGGTATTAGACGCAAATACGGAGAGAATGTTATGGAGTTTAATAACGCATGCCAAATGGTAAGAAAAAAAACTTCCGCATTTCGCGATGTGTGTGTGTGTGTATGTGTGTGTGTGTGCAGTCCTTTACTGACAGCCGCGTGTGGATCTTGTCGGAAAATATGGCGAAAGGTCCTAAAGACCGCCGTGTTTACTTCAATAATCCCACTAATATCTGCATACTCCACATCTTAATTCCATTTCTGTTTAGTTCAGTTATGACTTTAGATTAAGGTAATAAAAAAAAAATCGCTGTTTGGAGCTTATGTGGGCCTACAGTTCAACATTGATGTTTAACTGAATAAACAGTAAACACAAGTACATCTTATTGAACATCATTTATTTTCATCACCAATTATCATAGTAGAACAGTTCTCAAGCAGTTTGTGATGCATTTTTGAAACAGGAGATGAGCCCCTGGTCTAATGCGCCACCTGGCTTGAGAAACCTGTTCTCAAAGACTTATTATTTGGGTAACACACATATTCTGAATGCCTTCGGCAGAATTCAAATGAGCCATTTTAATCTAGATTAATCTAGATTAATTTCGAAATTAATCTAGATTAATCTAGATTAAAAAAATTAATCTATGCCCACCTATAATATATATATATATATATATATATATATATATATATATATATATATATATATATATATATATATATATATATATATATATATATGAAGGCTGAGTAAAATGATGACAGAATTTTCATTTCATTTTTTCATAACCAGATGTTCAGTAGATGACAATGTCAATAATGTCACATTCTGTCTATGCATCTTAACTTGCACTAAATCCTTAGTGTTTTTTTTTATTTTTTTTTTATTTAAGTCTAAGGTTTCAGCCTCTACTCACTCTGACTGGGACGTCCTGCTAGCATCCAGCGGGGGTCATAAGGTGCCTTGGTTGGGACAAAGTCTATCAGTCGATCAATGGGATCTTTAGCAGAGAGCATTGGCACAGGACTGGACATATTCTAAAGGAGAGTAGCACTGTTAGACTTGAAATTAGATGCTTTGGGTTTAATGAAACAGTGTGTTCAGCATACCTTCGGCGTGTAAGACAGCCAGTGCAGCAATGTATACACTCCCTCAAAATCATCGCACACAGTGGTGTGTGTGACTCCGTTATTGTGCATGATCTGTACTCCACCCAGTTGGTTATTGGAGGTGTACACCTCACGACCGAGAACCTGTAGAGAAAACAAAAGGATGTGATTTACTTCAGTGCAGTTTAGAAAAAAACTAGTGTAATGTTTGGAATTGTGAATATATCCATAAGATTTTCAAAAGAACTTCATATTATGCTTTGGTTGCAAAAGTTTGCCTCTGAAATAGTCTGCAGATGAGTGATACTCTTGACAAAGTTCTTCTGTTTCTTGCTCAATATTAAAGTGTTCGCTGATTACCATTAATGTGTTTTTCGCACTTGAAATAGTTAAACACTGGTCATTCTAAACCCCTGGTAAAAAGAATACTGGGTTTTATTGATTCACATTTTACATTGCTCATACATTAGCTGGAGTTAAAGAGGTACTTTACTCTCTTATCCTCCACTTGTTCCAAACCTGTTTGAGTTTTATTCCGCTGTTGAAGACAGGTTGGAAAGCAGCAGTCATTGACTTATATCGTTTTTTTGTTCCTACTATGGATGTAAACGGCTTTATTTTCCCTATATTCTTCAGAATAAATTGTTTTGTGTTCAACAGAAGAAAGAAATTCATAAAAGTTTAGAACCACTTGGGTAGATGACTTCCCTAACATCACATCACGCCAGAGATTGGTTTTTAAGCTAGACTTAAAAACAGAAAGTGTTCAGGCCTTTCTAAAATGTAAAAGCAGATTATTCCAGAGTCTAGGTATGCCACTGCAGACAGACAGTCTTCAGCCTGTTCTTCAGCCTTACACAAGGGACAAATAACACTGAATAGTCAAAGCACCTCTTGATGGAGCATATTGCTCAGAAATAACTGAGAGACACTGTGGCCCAGTTTCACAAACAGGGCTTAAATTAAGCCAAGACTAGGCCTTAGTTAAATTAGACTATTTAAGCCACATTTATAAAAATGGCCTTAGAAAAATATATTACTGGTGTGCACCTGGAGAAAAAAAATGATTTATTTTAATGTATTTTAAGACATCTTACTATAAGTTATTTTGAGTTGAGACAGCTCAAACATGCAATTTAATGTTGACTAGCCTTAAACCTTGTTTGTGAAACTGGGGGTGTATGTCAGTGCCAGGCCATTTAATGCCTTAAAAACTTTAAAAATTAAAAATGATTAAGGTGTTAAAATCAGTTCTAAAACGAACAAGGAGTGAAAGATGATAGGCTAAATTGGCAGTAATAGGTTTCTGCTACGAAAGCCGATAGTGACTATCAACATTTATGTGTTCAACAGTAGGTGAGAAAATTAAAAAGGAACAATCAGATTGTGAACTACTCCTTTAATTTTATGCATTGCATCCTGTTTTATTTAGCTATTGACAATGTCACCAGTAAAGTTTTGCTGAATAGACTTTTCTTGGACTAAAAAGGTATAAATGAAACTATCTCTTCCACACTCCAATTCACTACATATATTTTCAAAGCCTAAAATTCATTATGTTTCCGTAAATATAAAAAAATAAATACGTGAATGTGCAGTGCTGACCCTGCTCTGGACCATGGTTTCATAACGACAGGGGAAAAAGTGGTGCTGACTAGTGTTTAGAATGGCGATTATCTGGGTTAAGCGCAGTGTGAAAAATGTTGTGCAAAATGTTTTTTTATCAGCAATATAAAAACAAAATTATTTGAGTTATGATCATACTAAGACAAACAGCTAATGAATAATTTTCTGAGCTATTTAAATAAAACTGTCAAGGTGCAAACATTTAGACTTTGATTGACTGAAAACACCAGTGGAAATTCCTGTTGTTCCCCTTGGGGAGGGGGACTTCGGTGCTATATGGAATAACTTCCACTATGGGGATTTCGTCAGAATCCAATCATCTGAAAGAGTATAAAAACGGGCCAATGAAATGCCAATGAGTTGGCGGCGTCAGCGTGCACAGCTGTCATCAATGACAATTAGCTTGGCATAAAAGCCCAGCATGTGCTCAGCAACGGCATCCTTTTCACTTTCAGAGCCTTCTGAGAGAGTCAACTGAGGGTTTCTCCAACCTGTCTACCATAGAGAGATTGAGAAGCAGTTCTCCCGGTCCAGAGCGCATATACGCAGTGGCAGACGGTCGAGCTGGGTTCTTCTCTCTTGCCTGGCGTCCTTTAGGTCCGGTCCTCCAAACGAGCGGTTTGTATAAGGAAGCAAGTTTCCTAAAAAAGCAACACGGTCGTGCAGCGCATCTTTTTCAAGATGTCGTTCCGACCGTGCGTTTCTGGATGTGGTGGTTCCCTGTCCCCAAATGATGGGCACGAGCACTGCGTTGCATGTCTGGGGGTGCAGCATGTTAATGCGGTGCTCGCGGGCAGTGCATGCAGTCATTGCGACGTCATGTCTGTTGCGCAGCTAAGATCACGGCTTGCTCTTGCAAAAGGGCGACCCACCCCAGTTGTCCCCTGCTCTGCGGTTGGCACTTGGGCAGATCTGAGGGTTACAGTGGGAGTAAACCCGCCGCCTTCGGGCTCGCGGACCTCTCACGCCAACGCACTCCATCCAAGCTTCGAGCGGGAGAAGCGATCCATCCTCTCGGATGATCGCCCTCTCGCTCGATGACACCGAGGACCAAATATCCATCATGGCGTCGGAGGGTGGGCTATCACCATCCGACCGGGATCCGAACCCGCTTCCTCCCTCCGGGGTGGTGAGCGCGGCGCCGGATCCAGAAGCAGATATGCTGGCCGTGCTTTCCCGGGCTGCTTCGGCCATGGGTCTGGAGAAGGTTTATCCCCCAGCCCCGCGGCTGGACCGACTAGATGGGTGCTACGTGGAGGATACTAAGAAGGCTAAGCCTTCTAAGCCTCCCGTCACCTTCTTCCCGGAGGTGCACAGTAGGCTCACGCAGTCTTGGAGGGCACCTTTCTCTGCCCGATCTGCATGCGCCTCCGCCCTCACCACCCTTGATGGTGGAGCAGCCAGGGGGTACGAGATGATTCCCCAGATTGAGGGCGCCGTTGCGGTCAACTTATGTCCGTGTGGCGCCTCTTCCTGGAGGGGTCAGCCTTGTCTCCCGTCCAAAGCGTGTAGGTTATCTGCCTCCCTCTGAGCCAGAGCCTACACAGCTGTGGGCCAGGCTGTCTCCTCCTTGCACGCTATGGCCACCTATCAGCGCTACCAAGCGCAGGCCCTGGCCCAGCTGCACGAGGGTGGTTCTGACCCAGGCCTGCTCAATGAGCGCCGCACTGCAAACGACTATGCTCTGCGCACCACCAAGTCGGCTGCGTGTGCCCTGGGAAGGTCGATGGCCACACTAGTGGTCCAGGAACTCCACCTCTGGCTAAACCTGGCAGATATGCGCGATGTTGGCAAAGTTTGCTTCCTTAAATCACCCATATCCCAGGCTGGCCTGTTCGGCGACACCGTCGTTGAATTCACCCAGGAGTTCATGGCGGTGAAGAAGCAGTCGGATGCGATGGGTAAAGTCATCTATCGGGGGGAACGTAAGACCGCTCCCCCCTAGCCGAGCCATCCACCTCCACTGCTCCTTGCTGAGGGTGCCCGCCTGCGGCTTCAAGACCTGCTCCGCCGCCCCCGCCCCAGGGTGCCATTAAGTCTGGTAAACGGACTGCGAAGTGTCTCTGAGACGGGCCATCCGGAGAAGAGGGAACTTGCTCTTTCCCCGGCGGAGGGCCAGGCTCTACAAATAACACCAACGGCGTTTTACAACGCCACCCAAATTCCAAAGAAAGAGCATTTTTCCCCTTCCCCGGATGTGACAGCCCAAACACTGCCAGCGTGTGACGCTATCCCTTCCAGCTCGTAGGATCGGTGCATTTCGCCACTGGCTCACAGAGCACGAGAGTACGGTCTCCTTTCTCTTCCCCTCCCAGCCACCCCTCCGTAGTATGGGTGGGAGACGAGAGTGAATCTCTCGCCTCCTGCTCTCCCACGGGGATCCAGTGCTTCCCCGGTTTGAGCCCACCCACTCTGCGCTGCCCCACCGCTGGTACGTCAGCGATCGTGCGAATTAGGCCACTAGCGAGGGCTCTGCCTGCCTGGTTAGCGTGGGCCAGCCCATCGCGGTGGCTCATCTACACGATCAGCCTCGGCTATGCGATTTAGTTCGCGATTCAGTTCACGGGTGTGTATTTCACTAGGGTCAGCCCTGCGTCTGCCCCTGTCTTGCGAGAGGAGATTGCTGTCCTCCTGGCGAAGGATGCAATCAAGCCGGTCTCTCCAGCCAAGATGGAGAGCGGGTTTTACAGCCCATACTTCATCATACCCAAAAAGAGCGGTGGGTTACGACCAATCCTAGACCTGCAGGTTTTGAATCGCTGTCTTCACAGGCTACGGTTCAGAATGCTTACGCAGAAGCGCATCATCCGATGCGTTCATCCTCAGGATTTGTTTGCAGCAATAGACCTGAAGGACATGTATTTCCATGTCTCCATACTTCCACGCCACCGGCAGTTTGTGTGGCTTGCGTTCGAAGGTCGACCATGGCAGTACAAAGTCCTCCCCTTCGGGCTCTCTCTGTCTCCGCGGATTTTCACCATGCTCACGGAGGGTGCCTTAGCGCCTCTTTGACTCGCAGGCATAGACATACTCAATTATCTTGATGACTGGCTGATTTTAGCCAGCTCGTGGGATCAATTGATTACGCACAGAGACAAGGTGCTCCGACACCTCGACCTGTTGGAGTTTCAGGTCAACCGAGAAAAGAGCAAGCTCGCCCCTGTGCAGAGCATCTCTTTTCTCGGGTTGGAGCTGGACTCGGTCACCATGATCGCGCGCCTATCACAAGAGTGCGCCGGGCTGATGCTGAACTGTCTGATGGAGTTCGACAGAAAAAAAGTGGTCCCCCTGAAATTATTTCAGAGGCTCCTGGGGCATATGGCATCCGCAGCCGCGGCCACGCCGCTTGGATTGCTCCATATAAGACCACTTCAGTATTGGCTTCACGATCGAGTAACACACCGAGTGACTGTCACTGCACTGTGAGGTTCCTACCACACCATTTAAGGACCAGGTTGTGAGCCGGCAAGCGCTGCCCATGGAGGAGGCGGACCCAGCCCTTTCATTGCTGTGTCCTGTCAGTGCTTTGCAGATTTATGTGCACCGTACTCAGAGCTTTAGATCCTCTGAGGAGCTCTTTGTCTGTTATGGTGGTCAGCAGAAGGGAAGTGCCGTATCTAAACAGAGGTTGGCCCACTGGATAGTGGATGCCATCTCCCTCGCTTACCAGAGCCAGGGCGAGCCGTGTCCCCCAGGAGTTAGTGCGCACTCCACTCGGAGCGTTGCCTCCTCTTGGGTGTTAGCACGCGGCGCCTCTCTAACAGACATCTGTAGAGCTGCGGGCTGGGCGACACCTAATACATTTGCCAGATTTTACAATCTGCAAGTGGAGCCGGTTTCCTCAAGGGTGTTGGGAAACCCTGGTACATGAGGAAATTCAGTTGGTTGTTGTAAACGCTTGCTACGCCTCTCTCTCTAACACAGATACGTGCACTTTTCACTTTGCCAGTCGAGTTCCCCACTTGGCGAACCCTGCAGAGTTCCTTCGAGGTCCCCACCACCTGACTCAGCGGAGGAGTCAGGCGATGGCCAGTTAAGTTGTAGGTATGCCCGCTGGTCATCCCGCATTCTGGGTATAGGTGCCTGCTATGTGCGATCCCCACTAGCGATCACATACGCTCACTCAGCCACGATGTAGTCCCCCCTCCTAGGCGGCTCGTGTCTTCCCTCCCCGCTACCCATCTTTTCATATGTGCACTCCACCTTCTCAGGGCTATTCAATATGCTATTTGTCACCAGGTCTCCCCCTCCAGACAGCAGGTGACCTCCGCAGCATCCTCCCTATTGGGACTGAACGCTTTCCCAACGTACTGTCATATTTAAATTCCTAGAAACTAACTAGGTGTATTTTTACGACTCCCAGAAAAATATATCTAAACCGAAACAGGTAAGTAAGGTAAGTAAGGGACAGGGGACACGTTGGAAGACCGCGCCTCTGGTGATGCAGGTGCGCTCGTGCTGCTGCATGGCGCGCCCCTCACCAAAGACGTGGTAAGGTTCTTCCGTTGTGGCGTTTTCCATAAATTTCCCCATAGTGGAAGTTTTTCCACATAGCATTAAAGTTCAACTCCCGAAGGGGAACGCTCTGGTTACTAAAGTATGTTCCTTCACCACAACGATTGTCCCTTAGCTGTTGAGTGTGAAAGCCTCTTCAGCTAAAAAAGGATGCCGTTGCTGAGCACATGCTGGGCTTTTATGCCAAGCTAATTTTCATTGATGACAGCTGTGCACGCTGACGCCGCCAACTCATTGGCATTTCATTGGCCCGTTTTTATACTCTTTCAGATGATCGGATTCTGACTAAATCCCCA